>PISW01006907.1:0-99816 GCA_004023785.1 Mungos mungo
GGTTGAGGTTGGGGTTGGGGTTGGGGTTGAGATTGGGGCTGAAGCTGCGGCTGCGGGGGTTGCTGCTGCTGGGCCAGGTGCTGCTGCTTCTGCCGCGTCGACTTGACCGCCAGGATAGCCTGACGATTCTTGTACTGCACCATCTGCAGCGTGATCTCGGCGTTCCAGCCCTGGTCCTGCGGGCACCGAAAGTCGATCTCCTTGCCCTCGGCCATCACCACAGTGAAGTACATATACTTGCCCTTGCGCTCCACGCAGTCCACGGTCTTCATGTTGGAAAAGTGCAATTCCTTGAGCTTGACCGGCGGCTCGAGGCTGGCCACGGCCGGCCCTCCAGGTTGGGACGGTTCCGCCGGCCCCTGCCCAGGCTGTTGCTGCTGCTGCTGCTGGTGTTGGAGCTGCTTGGGCGGGATAAGCAGCAGCCCCTCCTCAGTGAGGATGCAGCACTTTTTCTTCCAGAGCTGCAGCAACCCGTCGCTGCGCTTCTCCAACACACCCTCCTTCAGCGCCTTGCAGCCGCTGCTCTCCAACATCCTCCCGGCATAGGGAGGGGCGCCGATCCGCTCGGCCTCTCCACTTCCAGCCGCCCGGGCCGGGGGCAGCAGCAGCAGCCGCGCGCCGTCCTCGCCCCAGCGGCTCCCGCGGCCGCCCGGCCGGAGAGCGCAGAGGAGGCTAACACGCAGGAAGCAGAGCGACGGCGGCGGAGGCGGCTCGGGGTCCGGGCAGGAGGGCAGCCGCGTCCTGGTGCGCCACAAGGTCCCGGAGCAGCGAGCCTCCGGGCCTCTGCCGTCCTCTTGCGAGCGCTCACTGAAAGGCACTGGCCGGGCCCCCTCGCGGCGCTTTTGAATGGGCCATCCCCCCCACCCCCGAGTGACACCCAGCGGAAAAGGCGGCTCCTGGCGCCCGCTCCGCGGGGGAAAGCCCAGCTCGGAAAGGCGCTCCGCCGCCGGCGCACGCCTCATTAACTTGGGGCCTTTCCAAAGCGGGCCGCGTCCACGCCCCCCGCATCCCTCGCTCCGCCTCCCGCCGCCCACTCTCTTCCGCGCTCGTTCCCTGCGCTGGCTGCAGGAACTCGAGCCCCGGAAACTCCTCTTCTCCGCCTAGGGCGACAGCCCAGGACGCCCCAGCTGCCCGGCGACAAATGCCGACGCCCAGAGGGCGCCGAGAGGCCATCGTACCGTCCAGCCTATCCCGGCCGGCGGAGCTCTGTGCTAACAGCCTCAGAAAATGAGGATAGGGCTGCGAGGGTGGGTACGGCTACCAGGCAGTGCCTGGAATGCCAAACTGTCTCGCTGTCCTCGGGAACAAACCCGGGGGATTCGCGATGAGCTCCGAGGTCCCGCAGAGGCAGTGTCATGGCCCGGGCGACCGAGGAGTCTGGGGATAAGGCTCCCGAGCCGCGGAGTCCCGCGGAAGTGTGCCTCCCCCCAACCCTACGTAAACAGCTCAGGGCACAAAGGCCGAAGACGACACGGTGTCTTCACACTCATTAACTAGCTCTTCTTGGAGGAGAGAGGGCGATCAAGGCCATAGCGCTACGTATGTCCCGTTTGGAAGGGCTAGAGAAGGGCAATCCACCCCAAAGGACGTCTGGCCTTACTTTTCTAGACCCGGAAGCCCTGAAACTAGCCTATCTTTACCCGGGACACAAGCTCCCCAGCTTCTTTCTTGACCCATCTCACATTAACTCAACTCTGGTTACAAACCCGGGGAACGTCCAGTGCTGAGACACCGCACACTTTAGGACAAAGCCTAGCCCTCCAAACAGCCGGTTGGCCTCCACGGGTCTTTGGGAACGACTAACGGGCCAGATCTGTTTTGCAATCTCACTTATCTGTGACCTGGGGGAGGTAAGGCTGTACTCGCCCGTAGCTCTCTCCTACTATGCTCAAAAAACAAAAAAAAAAAAAAAAAAAACACACACACACCAAAAACAACAAAAAACTATAGAAATTCTGGAAAACAAAGCAAAATAAAGAGCACAAACCGAAACCAAACCTCTTGGGGAAATTCATCCATTAAGTAAACAGGCCCAACTGCGCATCGACCCTGAGGATACAAACACAGGAAACAAAGCAGAGTGGACCACGAATTGGCCAAAATGAGAGGCTGCTCCTTGTGCCCAAGAAAGACGGGAGGAGTTAACTCACCTGCTAGTTTCCTCTGGCTGAAACAAAGAATTCAACAAGGGAAAAAAATGAGAGATGAGCTTAGGGAGGAAGAGTCAAATCCTTTATGTCATGCTAAAAATTTCGAACTGTATCCTAAGGTAACTGAAAACACAGGATAACTTTCAAGCACGGGAGGGTCCTGAATCTTAATATAAGAAACAATGGCTTAGCAAATGGGACAATTCCAGCAGAGTCCTGAGTCTGACTGAATTGCACTTGGCAGGTTATCTGGGCCTTCAAACTGTTAATGGAGAAAGACAATTATTAAAATCATATAAAGATTTCTAGTAAGAATATTTTTTTTAAATGAGCAATTCCGTGTACCAGTGACAAACCCTACGCCTAACATCTCGGTTCTCTGCCTGCCTTCGTAGGACAAGTGAACATTCCAGGGAATTTCTACGTGACCAGCTGTTCATCTTTTTAACAGAATGCCATTCTTCTGCCCATTTGGAAAGGATAGTGTGCAATTCACAGTCTCTGAGGGCAGATGTAGTTGAGGAAGAGATTTCATGTAGAAAAATGATACAATACAAACTTGACTGGGTAAAAAACTAAGACATAACCCTGAAGTGGCAAGCCATTTTCTTAGGAGAAGAGAGGTCTGGTGTTTTCTCACCTTCTGCAGTTAATCAGGATGCAGCAAATGTATTCTAAACTACTTCAAAATTCTGAAAGCCAGCATGATTTTCAGCAGCACTTTTTAAAAAAATTTTTGTTTGTGTATTTGAGAGACAGAAAGTGAGTGGGGGAGGGGCAGAGAGAGGGAGACACAGAATCCCAAGCAGGCTCCAGGCTCTGAGGTGCGGGGCTCAAACCCACAAACTGTGAGATCATGACCTGAGCCGAGGTCAGATGCTCAACCGACTGAGCCACCCAGGCACCCTATCAATAGCACTTTTTTAAAACTAGATACTTTACCACTCAATTTCCAGCTGGGTATTTCACAATGATTAAGTTATTAGAAATTGCAGGTGTGTAGGAATCTTTAGCTCAGTGACAACTTTGCTCTTAATTTACTTCAAAAGTCACTGCCAATTCACAGAAATGGTCTTATTGGCCATTTTTTTTTTAAAAAGACAATGAAATAAATGCACCAAAAAAAGGAGTTATAGGAAATAACTCCTCCCCCCAAAAATACCAGTTTTAGCCATCGATATAATGAAACCCTACAAATGTCACTTACAAATTACGAAAGTTTAGAAGGCAAACTAATGAAATCACTGCTTTGGTAAACCAATTTGAAATGGCGGATTCAAATTGCATATCACAGCTGTCTACTGACACGGCTGATTATTTTCCCCTTGGATAGTTCTGCACTTCGCTTCGAGGATATGGCTCTAGTTCTTCTGCCTCTCTGGTCACTGTCTCAGGATCCTCCCCTTCCCCCATCTTTTAGTATTGGAATGCTCCGGTGCACAGCTCTTGCTTCTCCTCTTTACCTTTACTCACTCATTGGTCTCAGCCAGTCTCACCACGTGCAGTGATGTGCCAGACTCTCCAATTCATAGCCAACTACTTGTTACCAAAGAATAAAACAAAGGCCACTACACTTAAAAAAATAATACTAACCTGCCAGGCAAGGGAACAAATACTGGTGGACACACTCATGGATCAGTTCACTAGAGGGAAGAGTCTAAGGGGACTTTTAGGCCATAGAAAGTAGGGTTCAGAGAGCTTTTGCTAATAAAAAAAAATTGAAAAATCTCTCTCTGGGTAGGATGGAGTCCACCATAGGCTTATATACAACTGGTTAAAACAAATTCCTGGATGGAACTGATTCAGTAAGGATGTGGGGTTAAAGCTATGGTTTGTTTTTTAATAGTTTTTTTTCTTTTGCTTTGTTTTGTCTTTAATAGCCTTTCGTTTGGGTATGTTCAGGCCAGGATTACTGTAAATTGGAAATTTTCTTTTTACTCTCCATACAGTACCATTTGGATGTCTAGTAAAGAACTCAACGCTATGTCCTCCCAAACTTGTCTCCTTCCCCCACCTGCAGCCCCCTTCTCAGCTGATGGCAATCCCATCCGAACAGTTGCCCAGGCCAAAACCCCTGGAGCAGTATTGCCCTTAAAACAAGTCGAGACCCTTATGCAGAGCCCTGAGCTTTAGACGAATCAAAACGACATGCCTGTGTGGAGTTCATACTCTTTCTAGACCAACTCCATGTGCTCAGGATTCCAAATCCCCTGCCTTAATGGCCTCAACTGTTGCAGAGAATGCATTATGTCACCAGTGTGTACACCAGTAAAGGGGGGGGGGAGTGGCCAGATCTTGAATATGCAAGCTAGTACCTCCAGACAGATGTGCAGGAGGCCCAATGCCATACACGTCAGGGACAGAGATAGGAAGAGAAGGAAGGGCTGAAGATCAGCTCTGTTCTCAAGTAACATTCTGGCACTGGACTTTACTGCTCTGAAATCCAGACCTGGCTTCTCAGGTGCTTATGAACATAGAATTGTCAAAGTAGGTGCACTGAACAGATTTTCATTCAATGAAGCTTTTGTCTCTCCAGTGTATTCTTGCCCCAGGACTGCAAATATTTAGAAGCATACCTCCCTTGTAGAATATCCTTCACTCATTTCTCTTGATACTCCACCTACAAGCTTAGTCAGGAAATTCCATCAGCCAAACTTTCAAACTTCTTTCCGTAGCTCTCCACTCCTTTCAGTACCACCCTGATCCAAATCACCATCAGTTCCCCCCAAGAATTACTGCAGTGGATTCCTTCCTATCTTGTCTAATTCTACCCTTGTCTTCTAATTTTCAACACAGTGGCCAGGGGCATCCCACTTCCTCCAAGTCTGCTCAAATATCATCTCAATGAGGCCTATCCTAAGCACTCTAAAATTGCAACTACCCTTTCCCCCTTAATTTTCTCCACAGGATGTATTACCCCCTAACATCTACTGAATAATTTATTATGCCTATAACTTCAGTTCCCCTTCCTATAGAATGTAAGCTCTTCAATAGGGCAAGGATCATTGTTTTAATGTGTCTTAATCACCTCATACAATTAAGGACACATAACAGGAGCTCAGTATATGCAGAAATTTAAACTGAATCAGAAACCCTTATCTATCATAAGAAGAAAATCAGGGGTGCCTGGGTGGGTCAGTTGGTTAAGTGTCCAACTTTGGCTGAGGTCGTGGTCTCACAGTTTGTGGGTTCGAGCCCCACATCGAGCTCTGTGCTGACAGCTCAGAACCTGGAGCCTGTTTCGAATTCTGTGTGTGTGTGTATCTCTCTCTCTCTCTCTCAAATAAATAAATAAATAAATAAATAAATGACAAATGTTAAAAAAGACATTTAAAAAGAAAATCAAAATCTTCAAAGGCTTTTAACAGATTTTTCATAATGCGTCCCTTCAAAAACTTTCAAACTATAACAGACTTTATGGAAAACTTTCCAAAACTTGTCATACCAATATGTACTTGGTATAATCTTTTAAAATGTGTAAGTACACATGCGGGGCTTCTCTCTGGATCTTACATGCTTTTATATTCTATAGATGCTATCTAAAATAAGTCCTACGAACCTTTCTGAGCAACATGCAATTTAATATTATGAAAGGTATTTATACAAATTACTGATTTCTAGTAAGAGTAATCAAAAGGATGGAAAACCAATAATGGAACTGAGTGGGTAAGAGTTTCTCCTATTTGGAAAATAGCCAAATACTTGCTTACAAGTCCATTAATCAATACTGGCTTAAAGATATTTGATTTAACAAAACTTGGTAATTTAATAACAAGAGCTATTTACTTTTACTTACAACTTGGTTATAAGATTATAAAATCTATGAACTTCCTAATTGGCTATACACAGTAGACTTCCACAGCAATAATTACTAGAGATTTGGATCCAGCAAAGTGCAAATATCTTTCAAAAAATAGCTAAAAGCTCAATGATATGAAAATGTCTGGTCATTCTCACCAGCACATAAAGGTCTTATATTGTCTGTAATTTAACACTTTTTTAGCCACTCGGCTCCTTTCAAAATACAAATCAGTAGAAATACTTTATTGAAGACTCTAACCTCCAAAATGCATAGGCAGAAATGTTAATTCTCAATCCAATACAGAACCATCCAGATTTCATCGGTGCATCTGCCTAGCTGCCTTTTTCAGCTTCTTAGTTGATGAACTGATGCCTCCTAGTGATCAATTTGAATAACACAGCTTAGAATAAGGGGGAATTTCTAAGTGGTGTTCGATGCCCTATTCAAGGGCTTAAAAAACTACAACCCTTTTCTGGGTCAAATATTGCCCATCAGCTGCCTCTGTCCTTTCTGCCAGTGGCCTAATTCAGGGTCTTCCTATTATCTATGCTTGTAATGCCTAACCACTTAAATCTGTACCATTCCTGATGTTACATCCTACCAGTTCCATTCCTAGGATGACAGAAAACTTTTAATCGCCTCCCACTGTATAGAACATTCCAAGTCCTTACCCTGGCATGGAAAGCCCTTCTCAGACTAAGTCCTACTTGCCCTTACAATTTAGTTTCCTTCCACACAACACTAGCTCCAGTCACTTATTTGTACTTCACTTTACCAAATCTTTTCCAACCTTGTCAAACGCTTTGCTCTCCAAAGCCCAATTTAAATCCCTGGGATCTTAGATTTCTTTGGACTAAGTTGATTCCTGGCTAATCAGATCCCACTACTTCTAATCTGATCAGTAGTCGGTAGTTAACATCTTAGATGCGTATTTTTAAGTTGTACCTAGTAGCACAATGGATCATGTTAGAGGTTGGTGAAGGTGCCGATTGACAGCACTTGCACCAAAGGACTCTAAATGTTAGTTTTGGTTGGAAACATAGTATTTGAAATGGAGAAGGCAGGCTGAAGATACTACTGAAGAAGTCTAACAAGTAACTGAGTTCAGGAGCCTGCTAGTTTACTTATTAAGATTTGAAGTGACAAATGAAAATTTGAGTGGATGAAATGGAGCAGGGATCCAGCTCTCCTTTTTACCCTAAATCCAGAATTTAGGAAATATTAAATCTGAACAGAGGGAAGTAGCCTAACAAGCCTTAGAAGACTAAGAGGCTATGATAAACTTGTTTGGGTACTGTAAATAGTGTCATAAAGCTACTAATATATATACTACTCAAGTATTGATACTCTATCCTTGGAGGGGGGTAGTAGGGAAGCATCAGGTACTCCAATGATTGACAGTGGGAGCATTGCTGAACTCGTTTTAAATTTACTTTGAGCACTGTCCCAGCGGAATAGCATTCAAGCCTTTGCCCTCCATTAAAGGCCCATGAGCACCTGATATCCTTTCCCAAGTCGGCTTCTATCCAAAGGTGGTAAATGTGCTTGTTCACAACCCAAATATCGGATAGCCACTTGTGCAAATCTCTCCATTTAAGGGACTAGATTCCAAGGAAAACTCCTTCTTTTGCAGTCTTCTATTACAACACAGCACAGTCTGAGAGAATACAGACTACTGAATTTGATCATGATCAATTCCCCATTAAAAAAATATATTTAGCAAATGTGCAAAGGTGTGTTAGGCATTAGAGGAAAGCAGCAGTGTAGATAATGCTTTCCAAAATCTGAAGATGAAGGCAAACTGATATGATGAGCTTGATTAAGTGCTGTAAGTGGCAGGGTTACTTTAGAAGAGGAACTCGGGCAATAGGACAAGACTTGGAGGGTGGAGCTTGTCATAGATGACAGGGTTGACAGAATGATGGAAGGCAAGTGAGTGAAAGGTAAAACAAGAACTCTGTGGGGTAGCCAGGCCCCAAAAAGTTGAGGTGCTCTTACCAGACAGAACCCAGGAAATCTTTTTATGGCAAGGTTCCACATTGCCATGAAACCTAAAAGCAAACCTCATTGTTTGAGGAAAACAAGAAAATTGCTACCCAACCCCTAACTACATGAGAAACTACATCTTGATCATTTAGCAGTTTTTGCTTCTAATGAGATCCCACTTACACTTCTGCTGAAGTCATGGTCTCAACCTAATTTGTGTACCCAGAGTTCCAAGGAAAGCATCATGCGAGGTCAAGTGAAAAGCCTCTGGGAAAGGACAGGACTCCGGTCAGAACTCAATTCTTTGGACTATATTCCTAAATTCTAACCTTACTGGGGCCCACTTACCTACGTAGTAGTCACACTTCGTGTGCTCCAGCATACACCTGATCAAACTCTGGTGTATGTGACCAATGTAGCTGTCTATATTAACCTCCCTCCTCCCAATTCCTAACAAGCTCAGTTTTGACTCTAGATGTCCAGGTCTACCCTATTTACCAGTCTTCCTTTGGTGCTCTAAACCAGGAATCACACAGACTCTTCTTTAAAGATAACTGCCGAAAATCTTTCACCTTCTTTAGCCCCAGTGCTGCCTAAAACTTGGACATGATGAACAGGGGCCTCAGCAGCCATTTCAGCCAATAAAGCAATTAAAAAAAAAAAAAGGAAGCCATATGCCAAGGACAGCAAAGCAGAAACCTGAGAGCGATGAAGCTCCCACACCAGCCCCACAGTCTATGTTTACACCTAGGAGAAAATGCTCTTTAATTCTCAGTGCATTTGATGTTTGGCCAACATGTATATGCAAACCAGGTACATTATCTGTATGCTTAAGTCCACATTAATCTCTAAATACATATCCTTAAATCTCCAGCTTAAAGTGCCTATTTAACCGGTAGTGCACACAGGAATATCTGCAAGGAAGCCAGTGAAGGCTTCTTAGAGTGGGTACAGAGGCCAAACAAGTGGACATGAATTACTAGCTCCAACACAGCCAAATGGTGAGGGCTTGTTAAAGTTACCTAACTTCTATCCTGACATATAAAGAGGGAGTAATTACCATCCTTAATCAAGTATAAAGATTATTTATATTATCTTGGTTTTGGGTCTTTCAAAAATGATTGATTTATAATGCTATAGGGGTGCCTGGGTGGCTCAGTCAGTTAAGCCTCGACTTCGGCTCAGGTCATAATCTCACGGTCCATGGGTTTGGGCCCCGTGTCAGGCTCTGTACTGACAGCTCAAAGCCTGGAGCCGGCCTCAGATTCTGCATCTCCCTCTCTCTCTGCCTCTCCTCCATTCACACTGTCTCTCTCTCTCTAAAGTAAATAAACATTAAAAAATATTTATAATGCTATAAAACCAAAGTCCCACCTCGTTTAAAATAGTATAGCAATGTTTTTCTCTGAACTTCTCACAATGTATTACACCTAACCTTGAAAAAGAATTTTATGCTTAATGGTCACCTTATACTTACCGTTTAAGGTTCCTTTACTAATCAACCTTGGCGATTTTATGATTAAGAATGAGCTAATTATGGGGCAACTGGGTGGCTCAGTTGGTTAAGCATCTGACATTGGCTTAAGTCATGAAGCCAGTTCATGAGTTTGAGCCCCACATAGGGCTCTGTGCTAACAGCTTCAAGCCTGGAGGCTGCTTCAGGTTCTCAGTGTCCCCCTCTCTCAGCCCCTCCCCCACGCACACACTGTCTCTTCAGAATAAATTTTAGGGGCGCCTGGGTGGCTCAGTCAGTTAAGCCTCTGACTTCGGCTCAGGTCAGATCTCACGTTTGTGGGTTTGAGCCCCGCGTCGGGCTCTGTGCTGACAGCTAGCTCAGAGCCTGGAGCCTGGAGCCTGCTTCCGGTTCTGTGTCTCCTTCTCTCTCTGCCCCTCCCCCTCTCATGCTGTCTCTCTGTATCAAAAATAAAACATTTTTTAAAAAAAAAATAAATTTTAAAACATTATTTCTAAAAAAGAACGAACTAATTGTGTGTATAATTGTTCAGAATAAAATCAAATGATAAAAGATTCTACTATGATAGAATAAAACATTCTTTCTCCATTAACAGGCATACAATATATAAATTTTCTAAGTTTCTGGCCATTTTGGAAAATTGCTGTAGCCAATTCTATTTTCAAAACATTAAAAAAAAACCCATGGCCATTATAAGACTTGTTCATTTATCCAATATCTTATCATTCTTCCAGTAAAGTGTCGAATCCCCTTCCATAATTAAACCTGGGTGGATCTGTGGCTGATTCTACCACCAGTACAGAAATGATGACCTTCCAGAGTAGATCACAAGGATGCAACCCTTGGATCCCGGATACGGTACTATACAGCAGTGACCTGGCCACATCCCAGCGGACGGCTCCTCCAGCATCAACCACCTGCACCTGTGCGTGGAGAGTGTTCAGATGATTCCAGTCTCTATCCTTCAAAAGCTGCCCCTAATGTTGCTCATTATAGCGGACGTGAATTATAATAACCAAGCAGAGTCAACAAATCCCAACGTTTAAAGTTTTGAGAGTGGTTTTGTTACAGTCCTAGGTAACTGCAACTATTGGTACTCTCCAGGATCTCATAGAACCACGGCATTTACAGAGTATTTACAACGCAGCTTTGTCTATTTTCTCAGTATAAGCCACCCAGTATGTAGGAATTTCACAAGAAAGGAACTTGGAGTATCTTGATTGACTTAGGAGACTGAGAAAATGAGAATCCATCATTATCTTGCTATATGACCTCATATAATACAATGGCTTGGTATAATGGAAAGAGTCCTGATAAATCTTACTTGACCTCCACGTACAAAAATTTGCTGTACATCTTCCAGGCCCAGTACTAGAAGTTAGGTAATCCAACAGGGAGCATGCATCCCTAAACTTCTTAAAGTTCAGAATTGAAGGACCACCATAGGTATTAAATCAATGAAGAGAGACTCTATGTTGAGTAATGGCAGGAAAAAGGTGAAAGAAAAGGCAGCCAAGCAAAGCTGACAGACTGTGCAAACGCAGGTTACAAAGGCTGGGTGGTTGATATCAAAGTTGTCCTAGAGGCTGAAGGCCCACTCGCCAAGCCTAGTGAGCAGCAAGAGATTAGATCTAGCTTTTAATTTTGAAACTTCCATGGACTAGCCTAACTCAAGTCTAAAATCACATCTGGGGGTGCCTGAGTGGCTCAGTCAGTTAAGCGGCCGACTTCAGCTCAGGTCATGATCTTATGGTTTGTGGTTTTCAGCCCTGCATTGGGCTCTGTGCTGACAGCTCAGAGCCTGGAGCCGGTTTCTGATCCTGTGTCTCCCTCTTCTCTGACCCTCCCCTGCTCACACTCTTGTGTCTCTCTCTCAAAAATAAACATTAAGAAAAGTTTAAAACAGTAAAATAAAATAAAATCACACCTGATTTCAAAGACACCTGTCTCGTTTCCACCTTTATTTAAGTAATGCCGCAATGTCCAGAGCCCTAGGTAAATGTTAGGGCTGAGTAACAACTTGGATGTTTTGGATGGAGCACTATCTAAATACTCTATCAGACTTCATAAATTTTACCAAAGTCTCTAGATGTAGGCCAGGGCAAAAAAAAGCATATGAAAACAAAAAATAGTTAATGAGATTTTTTTTTTTAAACCCAGCTGGCTTCAGAAAACAAATTAATCTTTTCTATTTCAATTTTTACATCAAAAACTTTAAAATGAGGCATAGGTTTATATTTATCATCCAGCCCTAGCCTCCTTGTTCTTTTGTATACCAAGTAGAGCACCTCTTAGCCAAGAGCGATTTTGCCTTTAAAAAAACAAAAATGCATCAACTGGCTCTAAAATTAACTGCCAAAATCAATTTAAAAGGTGATCCCAACTCTAAGTTCTAGATTGTCTTGTGTTTAGGAAGAAACTTCACTAAATGCTTATTACAGATTTATCTGTATGTAGAAAGCTATATGTTGAATACCCCAAACAGGAAAATGTTCTCATTAGTGCTCACCACAAACTTCACAAATCAAAACAATGAAGTTGAATAAACAGTGACAGACAAACCTCAAAGCCTGTATTTAACATTCTACTACCCAATTTACAACTATTTTATTCCTACACTTATTTTAAAATGATAGTCACTTGGTTAGGGGCTTACAAAGCTGTCGTCTAAAATGAGATCTTCTCTGGGGCACCTGGGTGGCTCAGTAGGTTAAGCATCCGACTTGGGTCTTAATCTCATGGTTCGTAGGTTTGAGACCTGCATCAGGTTCTGTTCTGACAGCTCAGAACCTGGAGCCTGTTTCAGATTCTGTCTCCCTCTCTCTCTCTCTGCCCCTCCCTTGCTTGCACTCTGTCTCAAAAGTAAGTAAACATTAAAAAACATTTTTTAAAAATAAAATTAATCTTTTCCATTTTTATCCAGTTTCTCATTCTTACAAAGCAAGCTCACCTAAAATTCTTACCCCTAGGACCACCTATTCGGTGATGGTAGCTACAAATATGGACTGGAGGAAGGGTAGGAAAAAATACATTAGAAGTGTGTGTTCAAGGGAGCCTGGGTGGCACAGGTCATGATCTCACAGTCTGTGGGTTAGAGCCCCGGGTAGGGCTCTGTGCTGACAGCGCAGAGTGTGGAGCCTGCTTCGGATTCTGTCTCTCAATCTCTCTCTCTCAAAATAAAATAAAGACAAAAAAATTAAAAAGTATGTGTTCAGTTTTTAAATCTACTTTCACAGGCCAAAACAAATTTTATTGCACAGTAACATTCCCTGATTTTGATGACTTGTTCTGAGATTCTGAAGGTCTTCATACTGAGAAGATACGGCAGTTGGAGGGTGTAAAGGACATGATGTCTGCAAACTTTGTCGAATAGTTTAGAAAAAAAATTGTGTATATGTATGCCTAAAAATATGGAGCTATGTAGGGACATAAGAATATACACAAATCCTTTCAACTATACTTTCAGAGTTAAGAGTTGCACTGTCTTATCATGTCTTAGTTTAAAAACTACCTTCATGGAAAGGTCATCCTCACTCATGGTTTTTAGTGTTTTTAAACCCTTTTAAAAGGACTTCTAAAAGGCTCAGTCTTCCATGGCTTGGCCCCTTCTATGTCCTACTTCAGGACCTTCAGTGCATTTCCTCCAGCACCTTCTCCTGAACTGCTCTGCTCAAAGGTTCCACCCATCTCACTGTACAAATGAAATCCCACCTAAAAGCTGTCACATAAGTTTTGAGTCTTCTGGTAGAATCTTTACCATTCCATAAAAAATTTGTAAGAGCCACAACCACCTAACCTCATTATGAATATCAATACCATTAAAATCTTGAAGTTAGGTCTGTCAACTTCTGGCACTTCCATTTTTGATCATTTATCCCCATTTCCTTCCTCTTGGTTTTAAGTTTAAAATACAGGAAGAACTAAAACCTAGTTTTAAGAAACATTTTCTCCTGAGTTTCAAAATAACATACCTCAAAACAAGCAGTTAAGAAATCTACAAAAGCTACAAACTCTCAAATATCCAATATGAAAATTAAGCAAATGGATAAATGACTTATTTCCTGCTGGCAATTTATTATTTCCAGATGGGTATGCTCCATTTCTCATCTATTTTACACTTAAGATAATTAGCCAATGCCTTAATTTTTTTAATGGAAAAATCTAAAAGTACAGAATGATGTCAAATGGAAGAAACACAAGATACAAAGTATATTCTATTTTTTAAATATAATTAATACATCAATTAAAAATTTCTCACTGATAAACACTCATCCTTCAAATAATTTCACACTCCAACAAAGATGTTTCCATTTCTCAGATGTCACATAAGTGATCCCTAAATTAGTCCAATAACTTGGCTTTTATCCAAATTATATTCTGATATCTGAATTTTTAAACCAGTATACAAAATCACCACTATACATCTATAAGTTAGTTAATTTCACCATTATCATTTACATTTACTTTTCAGCTATGAGACTTAGTGCTTTAAGTAGTAAATTATCTAAATTATGAACACATTTTCAAAACAAAATCCAGTTCACAATTACGATGTATATATACAGTGAAGATTAAAAATAAAAAACTAAAATAGCGTAGGATTTCTCTTTCCTAAGGTTCCTATTAAGAACATGTTTCTTCTAACCTATCCACTTATTCTGTACATTTAAAATTAACATTTGGCTTGACTTAGTCAAAAATATAAAGGCTAAAATTTTTATAAGACTAACCCAAAACAATGGACTCAAATTCTAAACCAAACCCTGAAATCAAGCATTCAAAGGATATCTGAATATTACTTTAATATTTCTGCATTGTACGATAAGGTTTTCAAACAATAATTCAAATTTTTATTTTTAATAATGGTAATGGCCTACAACTCAGATAAACCCACAAATTCATCCTTACAAGCAGCAGTAAGAATAGATAATTCAACGATCTTAGGGGCCTTATCATACACCAATCAGTATTCATTTACCTATTCACAGAATACTGAAAATATTTCTATCAAACCTAGTACCTCCCCCCTTTCAGGTTTATTTGTTATTAAATGAGCTAAAAAGGAAATAGAGGTAGAATCCCATTTTTCTTAAGTACTACTCTGTAAGCCAGTTCCACACTATTAAGATATTATTATGTCACAGAAATACTAACCTGCTTCAGTGAAAAAGATAAAACATTTCTGAAAAATTACATAAATTTAACTTTCAGACATCTGTGTTAAACTAAAAAAGTGACTTATTAAACTTTTTGTTTACTTACCATATTTGAATGAACATAAAATGACAGGAAAAAAATTTCAAAGTATTAGCTTTTGTGTGTGTGTGTCCATATATGAGATTTTTGCCATTTCTAGACAGAAAAAATAGAACTTCTTGGTAATCAGTGCCTGAGCTAGGGGAAACTATAAACTGAAAATGTAAAGACAAAATTCAGAGTGTCTCAAAAATGTCTAAAGTTAACTCAGAGTAAAAATCTTTCCAGTCTTCCAGTAACAAACTCCATATAGCAAGGCTTGGGAGGTTGCGCTTGAACCAGGATGGCCTAAGCACAGAATCGCATACTCTAAACATCTCTACTCTCTGCTCTTCAAAAAAAAAAAATGTGTATATATATATGTATATATATATATTCATATTTTTAAAAACCACCCAAAATATCACCAGTACATTTTATAAAATTAAATGCAAATTTTATTAAGGATTTCAAATTACATATTTCAAATCTCTAGAATGGAATAGAACCATTTTGGAACTGGAGAGATGGCATAAACACTGATATCCCTTTCAATGCCAACTTTAATAGGAAAACAATTCCTCTGCAAACCACATCCCCTTTATATAACAAGATGAAATTGTATATGCCCCTTTACTTTGGCAATAGCTATTACCTAACGGAATGAAAGAAAAAAAAATAGTGGTTTTGCTACGTAAGTTCATTAAAAATGGGATTCTATCTTTAGATTAAAATTGGTCAAGTTCAGAAAAGGCTGTGATCAGATGAGCTATGGGCACAAAAAACAAATCAGCAAAGAATGTCTAAAGCAACCAAAAGCATTTTGAAAATAAAGAGGAAAAACATAGGGTGTTTTCATGGCATTTTTTTCCCTACAAACCACTGCAACTGGTTAAGGATTTCCAGTAGTTAATTAAGATCTCAGGAGAGGAATGAATAGTAGTATACAAATATAACAAAACGTGTTCACATTCCAAGATCTTAATACTAGATTTTCAAAAAGGAAGCTCTATCACCTCTAAAAACAAACTCAATATTGTTTTATTAAGAGCAGGAACTCTAGGCCATCCTCTAGTTATAATCTGTTTATTCCACCCTTACTGTCAAAACTTTTAAGCTCATCACAAAAAATTAACAGTAATTAGCCTGAGGTATTTTAAATGTGGCTCTATGAGTCTCAAATTTAATGGCATTTCCCCCTAAATATGCTCTTCTTTCTACTTCAGTCCCATGATGTCTGCAGTATTTTACTACAATATGGTCATAAACTAAAGTATCTAAAAGCAATCTTTGGACCTTTTGAAAGAGTTGCTCATCTATCCACTTAGATTAAGACAGGAGCCACACAAAGATCTGCAAGAGTGCTGCCTGACCAGATCCAGAACAGAGGTATTTAAACCTTTGTTTTCCAGTTGAATTATCAAACCCTGCTATGAATAAAATGCTGAATATTATACTTGTGGTACAAACAGGTTCAAATTTTTGAGCTTTTAATGAGATTGAGAAACATTTCATAATAATTTAACTTAATATGCCTTAACGTATCTGTGAGGTAGTTAGGTAAACAGTACTACCCATTGTAATACACAGTAAACAGAAGCATGGGTAAATGACATACTTTAAGCAATAAGAACTGGAATTAACTATAGAGGCGTGGGGCCTTCTCTCTAGTTCTAACCAAAGGTAATAAAATTTTAACCTTTGAATCTTTTTTAAATTACATCTTTTAAGATTTTGTCTTTCTCTTCTATCCTCTTATATTAGCAGATGTAGTACCTCTCCCAAAGTTGACACTCTCTTCTTCCATAATATGGTAAACTGGGTACAATGCTTAATTCAAGGTAGACCTCTGCTTCTACCTGAATTAGTACAAAATTAAGACATTATCTTGTGAAAACTAAAATTATATGACATTTTATTTTAGGCTGCAAAAACAAAAACAAGCAAACAAACAATAACAACAAAAAAACTTGAAATAGGCTTGTCAAATGATGTAAATTCATCCTTTCCAGGGAAGCAGAAGGTAGACCCTACCATAAAGAAAAGATGCTTAGTTAATGGAGGTTAAATTTAAAAGTACAGTTAAAATAATGAGGCTTAACTTCTGAAAATAGGTTTTATTCACCTCCCCATAGTAACCAATAGCCATGCTATGAGTTAGGTTTCCTTACTAGGCATCTCTAACTATGTCACCTAAAATACAAAAATCCATTAATAATCTTTAGTTGTCAGTTGTGGTCTTACTGGAAATTCTTAACCATATATTTGTCTTGACAAGTTCTGTTTTTGTTTTTTAAATGATGAATTGTCTTCGTTTAAGTCACTGCATTTCTATAACAAAGTAATGAAAGGCACAGATAGTGCAAGCAAACATAAACCCAATTCAATTACCAGCTGAAAAATACTTTGGTTCTTCGGGGGGGGTGGGGAGAATAAAATCAGTGAAACAAAAAACTGTTTCTTTTAACAGGGCTGTTCACTTTCATACCTGTAATCTAAATTCTTTGTTACATAGTAAAAATCACTCCAGAAGAACCAAACCATGTAGTGATGAATGAACATGCGTGAAAGAATTTGTGCAATCAATAGAGCTGGCAGAAAAACTATAGTTAAAATGCTAAGTAGAACAAATTGGTCTTTAAAATTATCAGTTCCTTTCCTTTAAAAAAAAATTACTGAGTCTACCAAGAAAATACAAAAACATAAGGCTGTAAGTAAATAATAGTTGTGTTTAGGCTATTACAGTGCAGGTTATCCTCAAGGCCACATACATCCTGCTTCACTGCTGCTTGCATTCTGCTGGGTTTTGATCCTTCTGTTAAAGGAAAACAACAAGTCAATCTATCTTTTTCTATCTGCTGCTTCAGTTAATTTTCAACAGTAATTAAACTATCTTAATTATATTATCTCACTGTTCTACCAAAATTTTTGCCAAACTAAAGAAATAGTATAGCAATGATGGCAAATTATTCAAATATTAGCAAGGCACAAAAATGCTAAAATCACACCCAAATTTTGCATTATGGAATGAATTCCATAATATAAGACACTAAGCCATAATCTAACAAAATAAAATAACCAAGCAATTTATGTTAGTCATATTACCAATTATATGTGCCTTCTTATAGATCAATTACTCATTAACCCTAATTCCATTAATATTAACTGTCAAGAGTAATTCATACCTGTTAGAATATTTAATATGACTTTTAGCTACCCCCTCTCTTACCTGCTCACTAAAGTATTGTCTGGACATTTTACATAATCTAGCAAATGAATGAATGCATTTAACAGAAACCTTAAGTTTCAAATGAACCCTGGGAAGGTATTATGTATTTTGGGGGAGTCAATGGGCTTTACTAGTCCTGATAGGACAAATTCTCAAGAATAATAGATTGGGACTCTCAGAAAAAGGTGGTTGGGAGAATCTTAAATGCTTCAAAAACTGTGGGGAGAAAAAGCAGCCTAAGATAAAGTGTATTGAAAGTAGAATCTTAGGATTTATTTAGCCTGAAACTATGAAGAATACAAAGTCAGAACCAAAAATAAAAGTTTCTTAGGCAAGGTGCACTGACATATCATGTACTACTGAAGTAAATACCAGTGGAGATATATCTATAAAAGGCTTACTGAAAACGTTAATGGACAAAAAGAAACTTTTCATTAAGAAACAACCACTCTTAAGTTGCCTTCAATTTAATAGAAAGCAGCACTAATTTTGCTCACCTTTGAGTCATAGTCTGGATCATTTTCCTCATCTCCTTCTTCTTCCCCTTCCTATATTAAAGTTCAAAATGCATCCATGAAGTAGGTACATAGTAGGAAGAAATGGCTCATAATGTATGGAGAAATTTTAATACAAGTTACTCTATAGGTCAAAAGATTTTCATGATTACAGAGTTTCGTGACAATGCAATTTAATTTGAAAGCTTCTAATATGAAAAATTTCCCAACACAACTTGAGACATCCAGACAGCTTTTATTGAAAAGATTTACTGCAGCCAACGTTGAAAAAGTTTACTGCAGCTTTTGACTTCTTCAAAGAGCTGATAACCCTGCAGCAGAACAGAATTATTTGAAATAAAAAAAATGTTCTGAGTTTTGCAATTTATTTATTGAAACCTTATACATACATTGTTTGGCTGTAGAATTCTAAAACCATTATTTTTTTTCCAAAAAGGTTTTATCCCATATCACAGAATGATTATAGCAAAGGAATACATAAGTCACTCAATTCGCTTCTCAATGTGTTAAACAGAATTATTTGCTCATTTGGTAAACATTACCTCATCCGCTTCTTCACCTTCTTCATCATACTAAAAAGGGAAAAAAGGATGAAGTGTGAATGTAGCCAACAAACATTTGAGAGTAGCATTACTTACAGCCATCATTGTCTCCACTAAGATCTAAAAAGAGGAAAATACTTTCTCCCTAAGGCGACTAATCACAAATTACATAGCTGCAGAATCACTCAGTTCAGTGCCATTATCTAAATCTGACAATTTAAAAAATTAAAGAACACAGTACAATTGTGGTTGTGATCAGACAACTATTACTTATAAGTATTACCTGCCTGTACTTATGTGAACACATTGTACATGTGTCAAAAAGGACCTAAAGCCTACTGGAATGACGCCATTTAGCAATAAATATATCCAAAATATTTGAGGGAACCTAATTCTACCTTAACTGTTGCTTAATACCCCTCTGGATTAAAAATTCTATGCTTTCTAATATTGTTATGTTAAGTAATAATATCTTAGGTATGTTTTGTTTGGTCAAAGACAAGGGCATTATAGACCTACAACAATGACCAAACACAGTAAAGTTTCACTAATTCAGAGCAGTCTGTCTAAGATCCTACGAGAACATATTTAAAGCAATTCAGAAAGTTATCTAGAGGACATCAGTAATTAGCCTTTGAATTATTCTATCTTTTAAAAAAATCACATCTATTCATTAAACCTTTCATCCACTGTGACAGTCACACCCTCACCAAATTATTTTACCACAGGATTCTGATTCACTCACATCATCATCATCGTCTTCAATAGCTTCTCCAGTAAAGTATAACACTGATCTTGGGATAATACGCTCACGTAAAAAGTGACCAATTTCAAAGTCTGCAGCAAGAATAGCTTCAGCATCATCATCCTTTAAAAAAAAAAAAAAAGCACAAAATTTAATGACTTCTATTAATTAGGCACATGCAAGACTCTTGGGTTTAAATCCTATGAAGTCACATTCAACTTCACTTTTGTCATTTTAAAATTAGCTTATGTGTGTGACTATGTCATCTACATATGCCTTAGATTACAGATTTTTAATAAAAATATAAGCAAGCCAGTGTACATACTCAGAGAAATTTGGGAAATAAAAATTAGAACTGGTTATGGTTTAGTTTTTTCTGGCTTAAAATTAAAATATAAAAGCAACATTGTTATGAGACTGTAATTTTCCTTTTAAAATGTTAATTACTTAAATCCAATGGAATAATACTAATAATCTCAGGATTTAAAGAACAAGAGGTGTGTGACACATAATGAAAGAACATGGAGGATCCCTACACACTTCCTAGAAGACAGTACCCTCGAGCAGGTGCATAATGCCAAATGGTTAAGAATCCTACTTAATAAACACAAAGTCAATCTAGGATTTCTATTTTATAACAAAGCACAACTCAAAAATGGTGCTGACATTCTTCAAAATTAAAATAATCCATTAAGTTCTAGGATACCAAACAATAAGTAAATATCCCATGAATGTTCATTTTGATTCATCAACATAACCAACTATAATGAATACCCAAAAACACACAAAAGGGGCCAGTGGACTTTGAAGGAAAGACTTCTAATCACAGGTGGTGGTCTATCTGTAACTACTCAAAACTGTTTTGTTACCATCAATATTCGACAACAGAACTTTGAAAAAAATTACTTGAACACAAACTCCAACCCATCCGCTGACATGAAAACAGCACGAAACTATCCCCATCCGTGCTCACTGGTGGGTCTTTCCACCTACACTTCAGGTGCTGCCATGCAGTCCCCTTTTTTGCCCTATAAAAGGTATTGAGCCAAGCCACATACTACTCTTTTCAGGCAGAAATATTTGCCTTTTACATATCTGGTCCAAGCCTTAGCTAAAACTATTCCAATTCAAAAGTATTCAAAATAAAACATACTATCTAATTCCAAATATAGTTTTATATATATATAAATATATATATATATAACTATTTAAACTACCTGAGTTAATTTAAGTTCAAAAATCTGGCCAACAGAAGGGCAGATTCAAAGCATGCCTAGCCCACCCTGCCTGTACAGAGGAGGGTGTTCCTCACTCCAGGTCGTACACAAACACGCTCACAGCTCTTGGCTACATGGTCAGGGATAGACGGCCACTATATGAAACCACATTTCCACGGGGATAACACACAGAGTTCTAACCAGAATGTGGTTAGGAGTTTAGTAAACAGTACAAATGATTTAATACATTCTAGTTTCGGTAAGAAAACTATTCTTAAGAACCTGAATCCCCTACACAGTATTTGCAACTCTCAAAAGAAAAGAAAGCCTTTAGCCTTTCAGCACTTTTCAATGGAAGCACTATAAGCATTTTGAATGAAATAATTTCAGACGTGTTAATGGCCTTCTCCATGCACTACAAGCCTCCTCCGTGAATTGCAAGCCTCAGAACAAAATTCAAGTAGCAACTATCCAACTGCCCATGTTTGAGAACCAATTCTTTAATTTCATATGTAATTAACAATTCAACAAATAAATAACAATTTAACTTACCAGGTCTCCACTCTCAGGAACTGCAAAATTGAGAAAAAAAAATTCAAATGAGTAAGAAAATAAACAAAGCTTATAATAAAACAACCATCAATACCCAAACTAAAACACTATTTACCTTCAGGAGGGGCAAAAAAATTAAAGAAAGAGTCGTTGGAAACTGTTTTGGTCACAGTACGAACTGTGCCACGTCCCTTATGTTTCTGCTTCTTCTTAATGGTCTTCAAAGTGACGTTCTTTCCTTTTTTCCAATCTATTTGGCACCTTGCAAAACAAAGGGAAAAAAATCTATCACAATTAACATATTTAATTGCTAGGAGAGCTAAGATTTATCTAATTAAATATATTTAGTTATAAATTTTAGAGGAAAAAATTGGCTCAAATGCTTTTAAGTAGCATATAAGGAGAAAAATTGTATTTCTCAACAAATTTTTTCAATAAAATATTGACAATTGGCACAAATTCACAACACGATAAATTTAAATCTGTAATACTGTAAGCCAAGGAGAATTCTAGGAAAACAGGTAAGCTCTTCTCAGAAAACATTTTACTGAAATGTTTAGAGATAAACTGTGTATGTCTCTATGTATCAAGCACACACTAGGAAATATCAAGTATCACAAATTTTAAGTAAGTAAAATAAAAAAATAAATTCTGTGAAAGTAGTAAAATTAAACTCACCCTGTACAACCCATAATTTCCGGTCCATCAAAAGAAAAGGGATCAGAATCATCTGGTTCTGACCTCATCCTATACGTCTTCGTCAACACTTCATTTGTGAAATATTCATTGGGCTCAAAGTGAAATTCTAAGACAAAACTCTTAAAAAAATAAAAAAAAAATTAATGAAATTCCTACATCACAAATGTCAGTGATTTAGTAAATCAAACTTAATCTGTTGATTTGTATAAACATAAACTTCTAGGTGATAAAAATGCTTTTCCCACTCTGGGAAAGGGTCAGATAACCTCCAAATTCTGTTTAAAAAGCAAAACAAGGTACAACTGGATAAAACTGAGCTCAACTTACAACTTCTATTTAGTAACATGTTTACAAAATAGGTTAGAACACCTGAATAAACTGACCAAGGACTCCTTCCTCCTTCCATCCCCACAAAGAGGACTTTAAATCTTATTCTAACCTGAACTTGATAAAGGAAAAATCCCAACTAGTACTAGACACCATAAAAGAAACTATAGCCTGTCGGGGCACCTGGTGGTTCAGTCGGTTAAGCTTCCGGCCTCAGCTCAGGTCATGATCTCATGGTTCGTGGGTTCAAGCCCCACGTCAGGCTCTGTGCTGACAGCTCAGAGCCTGGAGCCTGCTTCAGATTCTGTGTCTCCCTCTCTCTGACCCTCCCCTGCTCCCACTGCCTGTCTCTCAAAAAATAAATAAAAGACATTAAAAAACATTTTTTTAAAATTCTATAGTCTTTAGTAGCTTTGCCCATACTTCACATAATCCTGTTGGTTTTGGGGGAAGTGAGGCCCCTTTAACATCTTCTGTTTTAGAGAGAAAGCATGTGCGTGCATGAGACCAAGCAGAAGAGAGAAGCACAGGGAAGGAGAGAAAGTAAAGTAGAGCTCATAGGAGAGTGGGACGGGAGGGGTAGGAGGGGAGAGGATGGGAGGTAGGAAGGGAGAGAAATAATCCCAAAGAGTCTCCGTGCTGAGCCAACATGGGGCTCAATCCTACGACCTTAGGTTCATGACTTGAGCCAAAATCAAGAGTCAGATGCTCAACTGACTGAACCACCCAGATGTCCCCCAGACACATGCCCTTTAATACAAAGTCTTTTTTTTTTTTATTCCTGGTCCCTTGCTATTTTTTTTTACCTACTTTTAATCTAGCATCAAAGGTTTACCAGATTTCAAAAAACAGTTTTATGACCAGAGGAGGAAAAGGAATACTGCATTTCAATTATCAACATCTAAATACTTATTTCCTACCAACAATTAAGAGTACCAAATACGAGTTTTAATTTCTCTCATCCCCATCTCTAAGCTTTGAGTATCACGTCTTTTTAGAAAGTTCCATAAATCTACCTATAAACATCTAATTTTACAAGACTGAAACTATTTCAGAGTTCTTTTACCATGGGCTGGCCAGCATCTGAGAACTTCACTTTAATGTCTTTTAAGTGCTTCAGAATAGGTTCATCATGTTCCTGCAAATTAAAAAAAAAATACTAAAATAAATAACATGGCATTTTAGAACTAGTGTTATTACTGGACAAAAACATTTAGCTGAGACATTTATAGGGAGGTTTTACATAACAAGTACGAACCATAAGACCTACTCTCCAGATGATGGCTTATATTAAAGCTAGTTTACTTATAAGCTCTACTTATTTCTACTGGCACTGGTAGAAAAAAGTGATTTAACAGAAAACTACATCATCATCATCATCAGACTGAATGGGCTGAAGAATCCAAAACCAAGTCTTAGGCATGTTTGCTTTAAAAAAACCTTTCCTTTTCTGGCTGCTTCTTGTTCCTTTCATTCTGCTAGGTCCTTTTCTACTTCACCAAAGTAGAAATGCAATAAGCAGTCATTGTTCCATTTTTTTTCTTGATATTAACTTCCAACAATCACACTATATAAGGCAACAGATACTATGACGCAGATAGTAGTGACTCAAGAAATGCTTCTGATTAGGATAGGAAAAGTTTCCCAGAGAAGGTGACATCTGTGTCAGTTTCCAGAAAAAGTGACAATTGTAAAGATCTTTATGTTATTCTTTTAAAATTCAGGTGTTCCTTGGAATATTTGTTTCAGACTGAGAAGGTCTTTTTGGGTAAGACAAATGAAATTATAAATCTCCTTCCTATTTTCCAAGACCAAGCACCTAAACACAGAAGGCACGAGACTGTAACAAAACATTGCTCAGTGATAAACAACTGTCAAAGGGATCAATTCATTACCTAATTTTTGAAAATGAATTAAAATTTATTTGATTACATTAATCAAAGACATTTTCCTTCTATAGATAACACAGGTTTCAGAAGACCACAACCATTCAAAAAGGTCAACAATGAAGAGATTAGTGTCATCACAGTCATTTAAATTTCAAAGGTGAACTGGTGTTATTATGAGTAAAGTTACCTGAACCATATCACTGAGCAAGTCAACATTCTTAAAAACAGTCAACCAGAATTCAGGAATTCCCTTGGGGTCTTCTTTTTCTTCATCTTTTTTCTCATCTTCAATCTTGGCTTTTTCTTTCAGCTCCTCCTTGATAAATGACAGCATACATTATTGAATACCTAGATCAGACCTCCTGATAAAATATCACCCATCCCCTTAACGTGCATCCAGTGGTGAAATACAGAAACCAACAAATCTCTGTCACCAACTGTAACTTTCAATCAAATAAGTTCTAGTCCAGTTGTATACACACTGCTGTTTACCCTACCAAACCAAATTTATACTCTATAAATACTGCTAACTACCATACCCCTCCAAAAAAGAGAAACACTAAGACAGAACCTTATTATAAACTATAGGGAAATAGTTTAAAGCTTCAGGGGGAGAAAAAAAATATATACACCTTACCCAATGCCCTTGGTGTTCTTGATCAAAACATTGTATTTGCTTTATCAACCAACATTAAAATAGCAATGTTGGAGAAACAGGGTCATGTAACAGAATGCTGTATTTGTGTCACAATCCTGCCATTTATTAGGTGTAGCCAAGTCACTTAAAAGCCTCCATTTCAGGGCACCCGGGAGGCTAAGTTGGGTAAGCATCCTACTCTTGATTTTGGCTCAAGTCATGATCTTGGAGTCGTGGGATCAAGCCGTGTCAGGCTCCTGCTTGTGATTCTCTCCCTCTCTCTTCCCCTCCCCTGCCAGCACATGTGTGCATGCTCGCTCGCGCTCTCTCTCTCTCAAAATAAACAAATAAACTTAAAAATAAAAGTCTCCATTCATCAACTTGAAAAAGAAAAAACAATCCTTTGCATGTCATCATGAAGTTCAAAAGAAAAGTTTATATAAATCGATAAAACTTGAACACTATAAAAATGTAAGGGAAAAATGAATTTGGGTACAGATAGTGCCAGGTTTAACAGTGGCTCATCTGCACTCACTATCCCATTTTACAATAGAACATTTTTAAGGGATAAAAACACAAAGTTGTTACCAACCGAAATTTCATCCTCCTCATCTGGTTTCCATTCACATTCCTCTTCTGTAGGTTCATAAATTGCATTAATGATTTCAAATCGCTAAAATGATTTAAGAAGAAAAGCTTGCATAAAAACACATCCAAGACAGAAACTAGCTGTTTCTCATTAAATACACTTATAGTTTTAATGATTGCATACCACAACTTGAATTGCTAGGATTTATTTCCCAAATACCTCTTAATAACCATCTCACTGAAAGGCCTAAAAACTTAACCACCTGCAAGTTTGTTTATATTTCCAGAGCTTTATTATGTCATATTTTAGATAAACAAAAGTAGTAGAAAGCATTACCTTATCAAATAGAGGCTGATAGAGAACAGCATACTTTCTTTCAAGATCATGAACTTCCTCATAGAATTTGGCTTCTATCTGTGCACATTTAACTTGAAGGTTTTTGAGAGCATTCACTCGTCTTTTAACTACCCTAGGCAAGCTGAAAGGTTGAACACACCAGTTACATAGCATCATAGTAAAATACAAGTCATACTTCTATCATATTGAAAATAAAGCATAAAAGTTAGTGAATTATAGGTTTCCTATTAGAAGCAAAAGGTATACTCAAAGTAACTAAAATTCAAGAGATACAAATACACGAACTCCTTGACTCTAAAATATTTCAAAAGTGAACATTTAAACAGATATGGTAAGTCGATAAGAATCATATCAATCCTAAATCGTTCATTATAATCAAGATCAGAATTAGATTTGTCAGTGCTGGCATCTGAGCTACAAAACAGTCTATTTTTGTAAGTTAAAAAGTCATGGACTAATCACCTTAATAACTCTGAGAATAATGATAAATACCTTGATTTTTTTAAAAAAGTATGTTTATCTCACCCATACCAGCCATTTTTAGGGAACAGAGCATATGTATTATTAGAAGAAAGGACGGTATCCTACACTATTACTTTAGTCCCTGTATTTAATTTGGAATTTGAAATTATATTAAAATTTGTTATATTTCATGAAGGGACTTTTAGTAACAGCTTTAAGATCTAATTCATATATCATACCATTTACTATGGGGTATAAGCCCCCTGAAGTATGATTAAACTTATGAGTCCCCTACCACCCAAAAAATTTCACTCAAAATTTATCTAACTTACGGGAATCTGCATAAAAGATTCAGAACCCAGGTTAGAATTTCCTGCCATAGGCAGATTATAAACCAAATAATCCTCTTACTTAACCACTGTTTTAGTTATGATAATCAGAAGTAGAAAATTACCTAGATATCAATTTTATATTTTTTTTAATTAAAAATAAAATGCTTAATGTTTTGTCAAGGTGGTGAAATAGCAGGGGGTGCTGCCCACCCCTACACCCTATCTTAGAAATTAAAAATTAAAAAAATTCCACTCTAGGAATTTAGAACCAAGAAGGAAAAAACTATTTCAGGCACTCACACACACACACACCATGAGCAGCTTCTAAGTAAAACTAACAACTGTACAAGGTGAACTGCAACCTGGAAAAGGGAGGAAATGGCCAGAATGGGTAGCAACAACAGTGTAGAAGAAAGCCTTTTAAATTCTGCACTTTCCTTATAACCACAAGTCAGTGCCTGTCCCCTTCAACCCCTCACAGAGCCCAGTGCCGGCAGTTTTAGGAGCTGATGAAAGCTGGACTGGGCTGAGAGCCTGCAAGCACTCGTTCCTCCACCCCTCCAATCCAGGTATAATGGATGACAACCACAGGAAAATGACTCTTCCCAGAGCAGTCATAAACAACTGCCTAGAATTGACAGCAAACTTGGAGTCCACGTTAAGTGGAGCGCTCCTTAGGTTCATCCCACCCCCTCATCTTAAATTCCACGGGACTATCACAAATCAAAGCCTGATCTTTAATAATCATTACTGAGAAGTAACTGCTATCTGCCAACGAGCCTGAGCTCTAAGTCCAAAATAACAAAACACTTGGGGAGTACAATTTCTAATGAAAGAATGAAGCATTTCTCATCTGAAGCCATATTATTAGACAGAACAATGTAAATATATTTAAAGAAATGAGTGAAGAAACAAGACCAAGAAATCTAAAAGTAGAAACATTAAATATTAAAAATATAATAGCTAAAATACATTATCAACAAATAGGATAAACTGGATAGGCTCAGCCGAAAGATGTCCATCAAAGTTGAAAAGCTCTCCAGAAGGTAGCAGGAAAGACACAGAAAAGTTATGATTTGGACGACATAGTTAGGAACAGCTAAAAGACAGAAGGGAGGTGGATATCTGAAGAAATGAATAATAAATTTTTCAGAGTCAAAGTAATATGGAAATCCTTACCTTAATCCCTAGAGTGGTTAATGAAATCTATGAATATCAGAGGCCAAAGAAAATTCTAAATGTTTTCAATGAAAAAGCAAATAATGTACAAAGAAAAAGGAATCAGACTGATATCAGGCTTCAAAAAAAACCCACCATACACAGAAATGAATTTTTAAAATATTTAAGAATTCTGAACTTAGTTTTATAAGCCAAACTATTATTCAGATATAAAGCAAAATAAAAACTTTATGAGGCATACCAGGCTTCAGGAAATATGCCAGATACTCGTTACATTCATTAAAACTGATTTCTGAGAAAGTTAAAAAAACAAACTCGGGGAATACTATATAAGATATCGGCAGCCAAATATCTTGGAAAATTTTACTGATGCCTTGATGGAAAAAAGAGGACTAGAGGATATATATTTATAAACAACACACATTGATAAATTTAAGAAAACAACAGGCATATTCGATTTTGAGTCTCTTTACGATAATAACAAAAAGCAGAATGTAATAACAAGCCAGAAGAAAACTTGATTTATTTAATGGAAAGCAGAAGAGGAGGAAAGCATAAGTTATAAAATAAAATAAAAGCAGTTAAGTCCAAACACAATACCACTTTCAAGAAATGCAAAGAGTTTGAAATTACTAATAATGAGGCAAACAAACTTTCATACTAGAGATTAAGATACAAGGATGGAAAAAGACATGCCAGGTAAATAAAAACCAAAAAATAAGCTGGAACAGCCATCTTAACATCAGACAAAACCGAACTTATAACAACAACAACAACAAAAATACCACAAAATACAAAGGAGGACATTTTATTCTGGGAAACTGAAACAAAAGGACAAGATGTATACATCACAAACATATAGCTAATAATACAGCTTCAAATGTATTAATCCACAACCAATAGAATTACAGGGAGAAAAAGATTAAGTAGAAGTTTTTAACATATCCTTCCCAGAAACTGTTAGGCAGATAATCAATAAGCAGAAATAAAGAAAACTTGAACAACACAATTAATAAATTTGTGCTACTAATTTCAGCATGTAGATCTTCACTATCTACATTCATAGAACATTTATTAAAACAAAATATTAAGACCATAAAAGAGATTAATTTAAAAAATTCAATTCAAGAAACTGGAAAGAGGAACAGAGCAAATCCAAATAAGAAGAGTTCTCAAATCCCCAAGGCCAAAGTCCATTTTTAGAAGAGTTCTCTCAACTGTTCAACGAACAGTTGATTCCTATCTTATACAAATTGCTTTGAAAACAGGGAAAAAGGTAAATGCAGCCTTGTTTATTTCATTAAGCAGTTGAAATCTTGACTCTAAAACCAGGGCATGGAATTACCATGCCATTGCAAGTCTCTGTATTGTATGTACATACCTACGTACTTACATATACAATTTCATTTCACTAATGAATAAGGACCTTACATAAAATATTAAACTACTTAACTCAGTGTAAGTTTATTCCAGGAATGCAAGGTGAGTTAAGTATCTGAAATATATATTTCCAAAAATATGTATTTAATATGTACTTAATAAATTCAAAGAAAAAGTCAAAAGACCATCTGAATACAGAAAAAACGGTCAAAGAAAATCCTAAGTAGACACCAGGTTTAATGGAGCAATTTTATACCCATACCAGACTAGAAATAAGACAAAAATGCTCATGTTCAATGCTAATGTTTAACACAGTACTGCAAGTCCTGGCCAACACTGTAATGAAAGAAAAGTAAACTTGGCATGGCATAATGTGAAAGATTAGAGCTAAAACTGCCATTACTTGCAGACAAGATCTTTTGCCTTTGATAGGGAAAAAAAGAAAAAAGAACAAATTACTACAGAAGTGTATCAAGATTTCTGAATACAAGATCAACATCAAAAAATAAATAAAAATAAATCAATAGCACTCTTCTTGACAATAGCAGCCAACACGAAATGAAATAAAATTAAAAAATACTATATTCACAAAAGCAACACAACAGAAGTATACAGGAATTAACCAAGAATAGACTGTGAAAAAAAATTTGTAATAAAAGAGAATACGATTTCAATAAATACAAGGATATGGATGAGACAATGTAACATTAAAAGGATAATTCCTTACCATGTTAGTATATATATTCAATGTTAACTCCTATCAAAAATTTTAGTGTGTTAGGAGGGGCTGTTTCTGTTTTGTTTTATGAAAACCCCTATAAACTTACTATCAACCATTTGTGGGATAACGGTCTACATACCATTAAGCCAATCTTAAGAGTGTGTTCCATAGGGAATGAGAAGGAGGGGAAAGGGTGGAAGAAAGCAAGATACTACAGGAAGAAAACAAAGAAATTACAGGGAGAAAGATTAAATTATCACACTGCTAGATATTAAGACATACTAAAAAGTTATATAAATTAAAGCAGGTATTAATTAAAACAAAAGAGTGCTGTTTAAAGACAAATACAGGTGTTTATAAGAAACTGATATGCAATAAAGGTGATATCACAAATAAATGGGGAAAGAATGAACTGTTTAGGTAAGTGTTATAAAAACAAGTTCATCAAAACAAAATGAAAAATAAAAAACCCTGAAGTCCTAACTAAATACAAAGGTGGACTCTAGAGGGATTATTAAAAACCTAAACATGAAAGGTAAAACTAGTCGACAGGAAATACAGAAGAAATTAGAAGGACGTGTTAAAACTTGAAAAGAATAAGCCACAAGTCAAAACCTTAAAATATAAAAATTTCTGTTTAATGGAGAATGTGATGGATGAAGTTAATAGAAATGACATGAAAGATTATTTACAGTCTAAAAGTGATGAGAGATTAACACCTAGAATACACACACTCCTGCAAAGACGGTAAACCCTGATAGGAAAATGGACAAAGGGAACAACAAACGAGCAACCTAAAAGGCTCACAATCATGAAGAAAAGCTCAAAACTCATTAGCAACAGAAAATACAAACAAAAAAAAGTATGCCTGCACCTCTTAAGATTGGTAAAAACAAAAAACCCCATAAAGGTGAATGATACCAACTGCTGGCAGGGACACAAAGATAGAGCAACCTTCCTGGGCTGGCTCTGGAGAGCAAGCTGGGAAGGTATTTAAAGCTTGCATATCTCATATAACAATCCCAATATGGTAAGTACACATCCCCAAAAAATTCTCACACAGTTCTTTAGGAGGGCATGCACAAAGTTGACCATTACGACAGAATTTGTGTTGATGGAGCTGGGAGGCAATCTAGATATTCATGAAAGAAAAAGCTTATAATAGAACATGGTAGACACAAATCACTATAAGTGACAACATTTAGAAGCTAGAAACTACTGACTAAAGGTAACAGAGAAAGCAATGAGGATGGATCTTAAAATCATAAAGCCAAGTTAAAAAACAATTATAAACAGAATAAGATATATGTGCTATTGTTAATGATTTATAGGACCAGTGAAATAAGAAGTCAGTATTTCTTCTAATTCTGTGCATTTCTAGCAAACCTCCAAACAAATCTCAGAAATGGTTAAGATCAGTGTATTTCCTGTGAAGAGTCAAATTTTGAAAAGACCAACTCTAAATTGGTGATACTCAGCAAAATTTTAAACTCCAAATTATCCTATGCTAGCTACTAACAAACATTAGCTTTGCACTATTACCAATGTAAGTCCTAGATGGTCTTAAAAATAGGTACACCTGCAATGCCGATTACAGAAGAATAAATAAGAACTATGGAAAAGAAGAACTTGTACCTTTCAATGTATCCTGTTGGTGTTTCTACCAGACCATCAAGTCTTTCTTGAAGGGCTGCAAGAATCTGAGGATTTTGCATCATCTGAACAGTCAGCTGACGCGCTTTAAAAAACAAAAAAAACAAAAAAGGGGGCATCGAAAGAAGGATTTTATGAAAATGTATTATGCTAGTTTAATAGGACAATCCAATCATGAAGTTTTCCTGACTAGCCCATAAATCACTGGTCTGAGGAGAGATGGGCAAGCTGAGGAAAATCCACTCCAGGAAAAGGTTAGATTCCTAATGATCACTACCATTTCTCAAGGCCATTGTCACAACTACTGTAAACAATATCCTTTCTCTTCCTACTATGTTGTGTTTCACCCACCTTACATTTTTGAGAAGCTCAAAGCTTCATCCAGATGCCTGTCTATGAGTCTAAATAATGCTTTGAAGCAGACAATACACACTATTAGAAAATTGCAAATATAGTTTGAATCCTGGGACAAAGACTTTGGAGTAACCTAAACGTTTGATGCTTACAGAAGAGTGTGCTTGTGTATGTCTGAATAGAGAATGTTAACAGTTGAAACAATCAAGGTTGTAACTAAAGCCAAACAAAATGTGATTTATTAATGGTATCTAAAATCATACTTAATCCAAAAATGCTGGATTTAGGTAAAACAAATTATTTTGCTATATCATCCCTTCTTAATAGACATTACACAAAATTGACATTAGGTTTCCCAATTGTTTTTAAAGGTCAACTCCAAATACAAATTTGATCATTGGAAGATGGTCACAGTTGTGATAACGAACATGCCTTTAGAAATGTCAATACTGGCCGCTAAGGTACAGACCTATATGCCTTTTAAGAAAATGTGGTAAGATGAAAGCTGAAGCTAAAGTCCAGTGCTCTTTTCACAATTAACCTCCATCTGGCTTAACAATGAAATGTTGAGTCATCTGGTACTTTAGTACCTCACTACCATTGCTACCCCTCCCTTTTAAATTACTTGCTCAAGAAAACTGTGACTGATTACTGTTTACATTTAATAAGTGTCTCTTTTTTGATTGTTTGTTTGAAATGGGTTTAAAAAAGACTGACATACAACTACAGGTTTCCTACATATTAAGTACTGAACATTTTCAAATAACTCTTAAGTTAGTGTTGTTTAGAAGCACCACCAGAAACAACTCCCACCACCACCTGTAACATTTCTAGATTCAGCCACACTCCTGGGCAGCTATCTGACAGTTATGCCATGTCACTCCAGCAGCAGAGGGTACACACAGTGGCTTCTGATGGGTCAGTAACTGTATCTATACCTTCCCTTCCCTTGCTTCCATTCCATCTCCACCTCTCCCTTCCCCTCCTTTCTTCCCCACCCCAACATACACGCCCAACGTACTGAACTAGAGGTATGGGTTATGTGGGTAAGGTAAACAGGTATCCAACAGGGAACAGTATTTGTTACTACCCTCTAGAAGACATGTGCCAGACAGAAATCACTGGCTCCTGAAGTAATTTAAAATAATACCTTTGATTTTTGTTTCTTCACCAGTTTCTTCTTCTTCTACTTCTTCAACATCATCCAAATCTTGATCAAGTTCAGACTGTTCTTTGCTACAATATCATAGTATCACACCAAGGTTCAAATGTACCAATTACCAAAAAATAAAAAATTATAGAAAAACTTCAATTTATTTTCTAGGTTAATATGTCTCTTTCAAAAATATGAAATAGGAAATTCAAAAGGTAATTCAGTTCTCTTTCTAACTTCATATGTAAACAAGCACAGACTGGAAATACATAAAATTTCATTTAAAAGTACATGGTCAAATATCAAGTTTATATTTCACACATTTTTTTAAAGATTTTACTTTTAATTAATCTCTGCACCCATCCTGGGGCTTGAACTCACAACCTTTGATCAAAAGTCACATGCTCTACCAACTGAGCCAGGGAGGCATCCCTCTATTTCAAGCTTTAAAAACATAGTTTGGCAGGTTTTGGTACAGGGAATGTGAGGTAACGAAGTATATGTGCTCTCTACCCAATATCCACTGATTTCACTCTGAGAAACCGCACCCTGACTTTTTAGGAGATGGCAATACACCAAGGTTTAAAAATCTAAATTTCTCAGCCTACCTTTTAGCTAGGTGGGTTCTATGGCTCTGTTTGGGTTAGGAGTTAAAAAGTAAACTTTAAGTAAGCCTCTTTTATAGGATGGCAGACAGCTGGGAGGCCTTTCTCATCTTGCTCCCTCCCCTAGAATAGGGATGTGATGATTAGTGGTCCAACAGCCATGTTGGACCATGAGGCATCCTAGAGAGAGAAAGTCAACAGAATGAGGGGGTTCAGAAAAACAAGGATCCAGATCCCTGAAGGCTACGGAGCAGTCACACTGACCTGTACTCACTATCTGTGGACTTTCCTCCTTTTTCTTTACTTCAGAGTAGAGATGGGCAAAAAGTTAAGAAGACCCGAGTCTACTTCATGCTTAGAGCAAAGCCAGGGGGATGGCACCATTGGAAAAAAAGGACAAAATGGAAAGACAAAATTCTCCCCATTTCATCTGAAAAATCTAGTTTTTAAACATGTAATTTCAATAGGAATTAAAAAGGGAAGTAAGGATAACTAAGTCAATATACAGGTCTTCATATAATTTCTTGTGTCATTTTACATTTTAATATCTGGTTTAGAGATTTAGTTACTTTCATGTTTAGAAACAGCATTTGAAAAATTAATTTTCATAGAGACAAATACTAATTTTCATATAGGGACAAATACAGAAAAGGTCAACTGTATTCTGTCAGCAAAATTTATGTTCCTGTAAACTAAGGGAAAGAATTTCAGATATAGAGATTATTTCTAAAATTATCTTTGATTTAATGTAAACTTAAACATACTCAGATTTAACGGCCAGTAAAGATCACATGGCATTAACTATTCCTCCGGTGTGATTTTATTAGTTTACTGAACATCTATACCTTAAGGCTTTAAAACAGGGATCTACAAACATGATCAAATACAGCCCACTATTTTATAAATAAAACATTATTGGAACACAGCTTCATTAATTTGTTTGTGGACGGTCTATGGTTGCTTTCACACTAGAAAAGCAGAGTTGAGTAACTACGAGACCATATGGCCCAAGATACCTAAATATTTACAAATTAGGTCCTTCATAGAGAAAGTTTGCTGACGTCTGCTCCAATTCTCCCTCCCATCCTCCTAGGGCTCATAGGCATTCTAAAATTAAATAAGGGGATGGTGGGGAATCAAGCTGTCACACCAATTTCTTCTTTTTTTTTTTAAGTTTAAAACAAAATGAGGGTTGCAAGGTTAAGATGGCAGATTGCACATACTCCTCTGATCGTAATCCTTCCAAAATCCCTGCTACAATTATGATAAAGGGGTTTTAAAACAGACAAACATTGAAGAACAAGCAGACAAGAGCAGCAACTTCACTGAGAATTGAAATCCTTAAGTTAGCAATAGGAAAAGCTGAAAACTAGCCCAAACACAGAATCTTAAAAAGGACATTTCTGGAGCTAGGGCTGGGGGACTGAAAGTGGAGAAAATGGGAGGTGGGGGGGCGCCAAACAAAAACAGATACATAGTTAAATCCTCAGATCCTCTCCCTCTAGCTAGCAGAAGCATGGCAGTTTCTGGAAAAGGTTGAAGTAAGAGCCCAGCCTCCAAAACCACAGATACAGCTCTGAGTCTCTCAGATATAGGACTATATCACACTAGAATGCTGAATGTAGGGGCCGTTCCCTAGCAACCTTTCCTTAATTTGGGTTCCACAACACTGAAAAACAGATCTTTACCCAGATACTCTTCACTGGGGTATCTGACCAGCCCGGAAAAAAACCCATCATTCTGACAATGGGGATTCTTACAACAAGCCACTACCTAGATGACCCGCCCGTACATTACAATCTAAATTAAAAGCCTCCCGCCTCCAAGAGTCAAATTTTCAAAACTTTTTTTTTAAACATCCCTCAATTACATGTTCTCCCCACCCCAATCTTAGCAGACAACCAATTATATTATCTCCTATTTAAGAAAGGCTGTAACATGGAGACAAAAACAAATAGGGGAAAAGAAAAATTTAAGAGCAAACATACTATACAGAGGAAAAACATTCAGAGAGAAGATAGGACAATCCAGAAAAAATATATTACAATCAATGAAATAGGGACAAGATGCTATTAAAAACAGGAACAGAGAGCAAAGACACTCCTGAGAACGAAAACAACAGAAATTTAGAAACTCAATACAAGAGTTGTAAGATAAAGTTTCTTCAGCTTCGCCCGGAGCCCGGAGAGAAGAGCAAAGAGATAAAGATGGAAAATAAGACAAAAGATAATTAGAAGAAGCGGTTCAACATACAACATAATAAGAGCTCCAGAAAGAGAAAACAGAAACAAGACAATCAACAAAATAAGTCAAGAATATTCCCCAGAACTGAAAGGCATCAAGTTGTCAGAATGAAAGGGTCCACCAGTGAATGCCTAACACAAGAAATTTTAAAAACAGATATTACAATGTGAAAATTTCAGAACTCTGAAGCCAGAGTAGCTTCCAGAAATAAATATATATGTATATATTTAAGACAAAAGTGTCACATTACAGTGATCAAGAATTATAATGACTTTGAACTTCAACACAGCAACACTGGAAGCAAAGTAACAACGGAGCAATGCCTTCAAATTTCTGAAGAAACAAGACTGCCAAATTAGAATTCTACACTCAAACTACCAAACATAAGGATAGAATTGTCATTTTCAATCAGGTCCTATCTCAAAATAATTTATTACACTTCTACTCTTGGACAATGGAGCAGTGCCTTCAAATTTCTGAAGATACAGGATTCCCAAATTAGAAGCCTACACTTGTCTACACTCAAACTATCAAACATAAGGCTAGACTAGTCATTTTCAGTTATGTCAGATCTCAAATAATTTATTTCCCTTGTACTTGCCCAAGAAAGTACTAAAGAACTAAAAGAAAATAACATGGGAAACAGCAAACCTAAGAGAAGGAACTAAAGGAAAGAACAAAACGCCGGGAAGATAATAAAATAGATCCACAATGACAAGTGTATAAACCAAGGTTAAGCAATCAAAATTGGAGTAGTGCAATATAGGAGGGCACTTTGAAAGCCATTATTACTAAAATACCTGCTGCCATTCTTTTTAAGTGTGGAAGGACTAGCCAGATTCAATTCAAATGTACTTGAACTTGATGTCCTTGTATTAAATTTTCTGCCTTCCTACCTCCATGATCTGCTGCCTACAACTTGTGGATAGCCGTTGCATGCAGCCTCCATGCCTAAGTGTACTGTTTTAATCCACTCTTAAGTTACTGGAAATCATAAGCAACAAATAGTGCAGTTCACCCATTCTTCCTTACCACTTTTCTTCAAGATATTCACCCACACTAGAGCCCTGCCAGAAGCCAACTTCATTAAACCCATTTCTAGAGTGCATGACCTTGCCCAACGAAGTCTTGAGGAAAGTTGAAGCCAGAGTATGTCCCAGATAATCTTTCTGCTTTTTCTCTCCCTACCTTAAAGACTTCCAACTAACAGTAGTAATATTGCTTTTCTCTTTATGCAGCTAAGTTTGTGACTGCTATTCAGATTTTCAAAATTAAATACTAATTAAGAAGGTGAAGGTGTTAAAAACTAAGCACTGATTAAGAATGTGTAGGTGTTAAAAATCTAAAGAAAAACAAAGAAATGAATTAGACAAAAGCCAAGACAATATTTATATGTCTGGAAAGGTGGGAGGATGCAATTGAGAAGATGGATACTGGGCTTCTAATAGTAATGCTGTACTTTAAAAAACCTGAATATAAACATTATTCTTTAAACTCTACCTATACATTGTATACACTTCTTATCTTGTATGTATGACACATTACACTGTAAAGTAGAACCTTTGGGAAATACTTGCATGGTAAAAATGAATATTGTAAGTATTTATGATTCATTATTGTGCTCAGCACTTTCCTAAGAATAAACACTGGCTAACGGTTTACTGTACTTATAACAATGATTATATATACTATATTTTGTCTTAAATATGCCATACCCATACCCGACTTTATAATAGCAGGTATTAAACATTAGTCATTACCACACATGTGCAGAATGCTATTAATACTGCTGTTAACCACATCATAGTATAAAGTGAAGCCAATCTGTGGGAAAGGAAAAAAACAACAAAAAAACAGTTATCTGGCACTTACTTGTCAATGTCTGCCATGTTGTAAGAACTCCAAATATCTATGGAAAGAAAGGTCAATGTTAACAACAACAATACACACACACACACACACACACACACACACACAAACACGCGCGTGCGCTGCCATCTATTGTACTCATTATACCCTCCTGGAGATCAATTGTAATAATAATTCTTGTATCAAATGTAAGCCCTTTAAACAACCTAATGACTATTATAAAGCTCTGGGTCCCAACCCATATGAAGTAAACCTTCCCCATCTCTTCGAATGCACCTCATGTTTTATTACTGATAACGACAATGCCCCCAAGCTACCCTGGATATGCTGGCATATTGTCAACAAACTGTTGGTTACCTGATGTCAATACTGTTAGAACTGATCAGAACATATCTTAAATTCTTTCTTAAGATAGATAAGTACTGTATTAACTTAGAGAATATTTGAGAAAAATAAAACTTAAGGTAAAATGTGTTATATTCAGGTAGAAAAAGGACTGAATGCCACAGGTAATACACAAATTACAAAAAAAATAATCTAAACCAAGCTTAGGATCCCACATTAAAATCAAGTTTTTAATCTTTTTTTTTTTTTTAATGTTTGTTTATTTTTGAGACAGAGCATGACAGGGGGAAGGGCAAAAAGGGAGGCACAGAATCCAAAGCAGTCTCCAGGCTCTGGGCTGGGGACTTGAACTCACAGACCACGAGATCATGACCTGAGCTGAAACAGGACACAACCCAACTAAGCTATTTAGGTGCCCCTTTAATCTTTTAAAAATTAAAACCAAAGACTTTAACTCTTAAAATATTATAAGATGTGATTCCTCTTATCAGCATATTTTATATTATTACTTTTTAAAAAATTTAATATTCATTTTTTTGAGAGAGAGAGCGAGTGAGTGAGCGCATTAACACGGGAGGGTCAGAGAGAGAGGGAGACATAGAATCTGAAGATAGGCTCCAGGATCTGAGCTAGCTGTCAGCAGAGCTTGACATGGGGCTCAAACCCGCGAACCGTGAGATCATGACCTGAGCCGAAGTTGGACGCTTAACTGACTAAGCTACCCAGGCGCCCCTATATGCTTATTACTTAAAGAGTTAAGGAGAGTTACAGACTAACAGTCAAGTGGTAATATGTGGAGTACTATTACTGATCCACTATTCAAACTTTGACAAATTATAAAGAAAATATTTCTTCATAATAATGTATCCTCCATTTTTCTAAATAAATTCTAAATAAATTTCCCTAGTGATGCTGGGTAATTAGCCAACATTAACAAAATACTTATCAAACAATAATGAAGAAACATTAATTCAAAAATAAGAATACTGAATATTAGTCAAAAAAATGCAAGTGGGATTCTAGTGTGTCTATCAAATCAGCAAGAATTTTCTTTCAATGCAGGGAAAATGTTGGTGAGTATACATTTTTTTTTAAATGTTTGTTTATTTCTGAGCGAGCGAGGAGAGACAAATGTCAGGCTCAAACTCCTGAACCACAAGTTCATGGCCTGAGCTGAAAGTCAGAGGCTTACCCAACTGAGCCACCTAGGAACCAGGTGGGGTTTTGCATTCTTAAATGTGGCTAGTGTTCCCATGAACTATTTTCTTTCTGGAGAGTTATTTGACCATAGGAATATTTTTTAAAAACCTTAAAATGTCCATCTTTAGCCTTATTCATTTGTAAGACTCTAACATGAAAAAAAATTATGAATCTAAGGGCCTGTGCTTTTCATGTTGGTCTGGGTTCTTCCACATCCGTTAACACATCCTTTGGCTCTTAGCTCAAAGTTTTATTCTTTAGAGACTTCTCCAACCTGTACATTCCGGCTAAATAATTTACTGGCTGTACACACTCCTATAAAGCTCTAGTTCTTTCCAACATAAAATGTCTCAAGTTTGTAATTACAGATTAGTGTTATTATTTGACTAAGGTCTATCTCTCCTAACCAGAGCTAAGATTCATATTCAGGGGATTCTATGTGCTTTTGCCCATCACTGCATCCTTCAAGGTAGCACACACAGCTTATACGCACAGCAGCTGCAATTACATCTCATCAAAAATAAACTTAGTAATAACATGGAATGTGCATACGATGAAATGCTCTGCAGTCAACACTAAAGCAGATGAGTTGATATGGAAAGAGTATAGGGTGTATGGCAAAATCCAATCTGGACAGGAATGTATACACATATATATGTATGACACCAGCTTCATAAAAATCTAGCTCAGGCAAACAACTTCTAATCTTATTCACCATCTACCAAAAAAAAAAAAAAGGAAAAAAATTGTTCATTCACTGAATTGCTCTTATAAAGATGCAAACTCATAAAAGACTTGTGTTAGGTATCTACTGAACACTCAATAAACATAAGCTACTTTTAAATTCTGTCCATTTTCAATTATCTTAGCACAGGGTCAGTGTTCTGCAAAATAATTGCTGAGATGATTGTTAAAATGTACAGACTGACCAGTGAATGTACCATAGTAACATAAGATGTTAACATTAAGGAAAACTGGGTAAGGGACATATAGGAACTCTCAGGAGTATCTCTACAACTTTTCTGTAAATTTAAAATTATAAATTAAGTTCATTTAAAAGGAAAAAGATTGATTCCCATGCCCAGATTCTGAAACAACAGGTCTGAGACAGTGGGCCCAAAAATCTGCACTGTAAACAAGAAGCCCAGCTTCTGAAGCAGGTGGTTCTCAGATAATTAGATCACATTGAGAAATGCAGGTTTCAAATACCTACATTAGTTTTTTCACTGCACTCAACATTAAAAAAAAAAAATCAATGAGAATTTTATTTCTCAGACATGCAATTGCTCTCTAAGAGATCTGAAGAATTTCCATTTCTAGCAGTGACAAGCTAAATTTTGCAGACCAACTCTACCAATAAAAAATAGTTCAAAGTACAGAATAAATATCTACTAAAATCTTAAAATCAAGAATACTAGTAAGACGGTAAGGAATTGCTAACGCAAAACTAAAAGTAAAATGATAATCAGAAAAAGACACAGAACAACTGCCAATCTCAAATTTGAATTTTAGTTTTAACTAATGAGAGGTGAAAACAAAAGCCTTGGACCTATCCAAGATGGAAAGAAATCTTTATAGCAACCCTCTCCATCAAGCAGGAGCCCCAAAATGCTGTATTATCAGGGATAATAAACCAGTTCACTTGGACAAAACCCCAGGTTTGCTTTATCAGTGTGGTCCCAAAACCTCCAGCCATGGGCTTCAAGTGGTCTCTGCCTGACAGTGTTCCTAAGCACCTACCTATCCAAATGTAAGTGAAAGGCACCTTCATCCTAGACCTCAAATAATTCATACAAGTTTTCAAGAACAATAAAGGCCAAGAGAAAAGAATACAACAGAAATCTGTCCTAAAGACTTAAATACTGTCAGTAGGACTATACACAAACTTGTAACTATAATCATAGACAAATAACCATGCTTAGTATCTGCAAAGAATGGTCATCTCTAAAGGTAATATGGCAAATTTGGCAATGAACTAAATGGGAACTTCTAGAAATAGAAATAATGGAAATCAAACTAAATGAGCAGGTTTCTAATCACTTATCATCAGAGAAATACAAATCAAAACCACAATGGATACCTCCTCACACCTGTCAGAATGGCTAAAATTAACTCGGGGAAACAACAGTTGTTGTTGCACTGTTAACAGGAATGCAAACTGGTGCAGCCACTCGGGAAACCAGTATGGAGGCGCCTCAAAAAGTTAAAAATAGAACTACCCTACCACCCAGCAACTGCACTACTAGGTATTTACCCAAAGGATACAAAAATACTGATTCAAAGGGGTACATGCACCCCAGTGTTTACAGCAGTACTATCAACAGCCAAATTATGGAAAGAACCGAAATGTCCATTGACTGAAGAATAATAAAGAAGGTGTATGTGTGCACTCGTATACACACGCGCGCGCGCACACACACACACACACACACACAATGGAATATTACTCAGCCATCAAAAGAATGAAATCTTACCATTTGCAATGATGTGGAGCTAGAGTGTATTATGCTAAGCAAAATAAATCAGAGAAAGACAAATACAATATGATTTCACTCATGTGTGGAATTTAAGAAACAAAACAGATGAGGATAGGGGAAGAGAAGGAAATATAAAACAAGATAAAAACAGAGAGGAAGCAAACCAAAAGAGACTCTTAACTATAGAGAACAAACAGTGTTGCTGGTGGGAGAGTGAGCTAAATGGGCGGTGGGCATTGAGGAAGGTACTTGTGAGGAGCGCTGCGTGCTACATAAAGCTGATGAATCACTAACCTCTACTCCTGAATACTACTACACTACAACATATGTTAACTAACTTGAATTTAAATAAAACCTTGGGGGGAAAAAAAAGAAAGGGGCAGGTTTATCAGTAGACTAAACACAGCTAGAAAGATAATTGAGGGAAGCACGCTTAGAAGAAATCTTCCAAAATATAGCAGACACTAAAGGATGGAAAATATTGATGTTAAATGATATTTGAGAATACAATAAAGTCTAACAAATACTTAATACAAGCTCTAGGAGTAGAGAAGAGAATGCACAAAATATTTGAAAAAATTAATAGGCAAGAATTTTCCAGAACTGATTGAAGATAACCCTACAAATCCCAATGAGAATAAATAAAAAAGAAACCCACACTGATTTATCAGTGAAAAAGCAAGACATTAAAGACAAAGAAGTCTTTTTAGTCACCTCAAAAGCACAAAGAGCAAAGATTCAGATTAATTTTAAAGCCACAAAAGACAGACAACTGTGTTCTCTTCACAGTCACAAAAGACAACAGAATCCTCAATTTGCTGAAAACAGCCAAGGATTTTAGGCTATTATACCCAACTAAACCATTCTCTAAGAATGAAAGTGAAATAGATACTTTCTGGAAAAAACACCTCTAGCACTCTAATACATTCTTTTAAGTATATTCTTCAGGCAGAAGGCAAGTGATCCCAAATGGAAGATGCATTTGCATGAAGAAATAAGGAGCAAAAAGGATGACTGCATTTATCTAAAAAACACTTTTAAATACCACCACTGCATAGTGTGTTAAAAATTAAAACCACCACAATACTAAGTCGGGGTGGGAGGGCTGGCGGGGGCTTGGGGTTGGGAAGTAATAGATTAAAGTATTCTTATGTTCTTAAGTAGGCATGTTGTAATTTCTAGGATGACTTGCAAAAGATTAGAAACCAAACATGAAATTTCCAAAGTAGAAGAAAAATAATTTAAATTCATATATTTTTATAACAACCCAAAAGAAAAATAGGTTGGACAAACAGCACAAAAAATAATATTTAAACCTAAACATCATAATAATTATGTTCAATGTAAATCAACTAAAGCTCCCATTAAAAAGTCAGACAGGATTTAAGAAAATCCAAATACATACACATCTATAACATAAGGATATAGAGTTGCCAAGTAAAATATAATCCTAACCAAAAGGAAGCCAATTTCATTGTATTGACACTAAGAAAAATCAACCTTAAGTAATAGCATTACTAGGGGCACCTGGGTAGCTCAGTTGATTGAGCGTCTGAGTTTGGCTCAGTTCATGATCTCACAGTTTTGACTTTGTCTCAGGTCACGATCTCATGGTTTCGATCTCATGGTTTCGTGGGTTCAAGCCCTGAGTCGGGCTCTGTGCTGACAGCTCGGATCCTAGAGCCTGCTTCAGATTCTGTGTCCCTCTCTCTCTCTCTGCCCCTCCCCTGCTCGTTCTCTGTCACTCTCTGTCTCTTAAAAATAAATAAATGTTAAAAAAAATTTTTTAAAAGGAATAGCATTACTAGAACTAAAAAGGGCACTTTATAATAAAAGATCGAAATCACTACCCAGTATATATAATATTTGGAAGATCTCAACTGAAAGACATGGCTCATGATATTGTAACTGAAGGCAAATCTTAACCTGAGAACTTGTACACAAAGAGAATCTTCCACTGAACAAAGAGGGAAAACGACTAAATTAGACCACAAACTGATTATTTTGTGGTCTTGTAGTAGCTAGATGTCCAGACATGTGTTACCAAGTAACCTGTCACCATTCCAGAAAACTGGATTCTGAGTAAGTTCTACTTACTTTCACAGTGAGGAGAGAGCTAACCTTTATGAAGCCTACTCTATAGGGGACTCTCATAGACTTCCCTTTACCTGCAGAAAAAATACTAAGCAACTTGTTCAGCAACACACAAAAGGTAAGTGAAACTAGTAATTAAAATGGGACTTCCAAAACCCATGCCCAGTCCAATATTCCAAAAATCAAAGTGCCTGCCTTATCAGCCTACTGTTACATAGATTATACAGGAATATACTAGTTATTCCTTTACAGAAAACTACTTCTTCATGCAGAAACAGCCAATCACTAAAAATTACAAATGTTTGAAAGCAAGAATTCAAGGGAACCGGTAATATTCCAAATATTCCCCTTTACCTGAGACCTCACATCTCCCCCCAAAAACACTTTAAACAAATCTATATTTAAGACACTGCTGTTCTATTAATAACCTTTTCAGTGGTCCAGAGGCTCGAACTTTATTTGGCTCCAACACAACCTTTTAGTTTGAGTATCATATTCTTTAGGCTCACTTTTTCAATTCTCAGATGCCAACAGCTGACTTAGACTTGTCTTTGAGACCCAAGCCAAATGGACTCCTATTTGAGAACACAACATACCTTCTGTCAAGGGAGCTCATTATCCAGAGTATCATCTGATCCAACAGAAAAGAAACGTACCTGAGCTGGACTAAAAACTTGGTGAAAATTCACCCAGCAATAACAAAACCAATTTGTTCACATGGTGGGGGGAAATACATGCACGCATGTGCGTGCGTGCGTGTGTGTGTGTGTGTGTGTGTGTGTGTAGCAGAAGACAAAAAGCTTAGGAGCCATCACTGAACTATATGTAAACAAATGTCATGCTGGACGATTCCATGGCCATAACTACTGCAGCTCTGCAAGTCGAGCAGAGTGGAACTCAAGAGTGTGCTTTATGAATTCCAAGCTGATGTATAGCTAAGGGGAGTTTACATCCAGGGAACTCCCTTTAAAAACCAGTACAAAAGCCTCATAAGTCATCACTGCTCGTTTATGTAACCTTAAATAAGATCTCTGACGGCTCTGTACTTCAGTTTCCACATTAAAATGTTGATACTACCTACCTCTATGAGCATTAAATTAGTTAAGAATACACAGAGTTATTTGTGCTGTTACACTATTTATCCCTATTGTGTTCTTCTGTACCCTCTTTACCTTAGAAAATAAAATGTAATTAAATGTAATAGGTAATTAAATGTAATTAATAAGCTCTTCAAAATTGCAGCCCCTTTTCCCAATAAAAGTCAAAATGTACCAAATTTCTGAACAAGCAATATATCAAATTGTGCAGCAGTAAAAGTGCAACATTCATAACCAAAAGTACAGGGACCATTTTTTATGCCAAGTACAACAATGTGATCTAGTGGTTTGATATCAATGTACTAAACAACATACCTGGATGGGCAAAAGCAACACTCACCTTCTAATCCCTACTCTGCCCAACATGGAGAACTTCTAATTCATATGAAATTAGTATGAAATGGCACTTAACATTACCATTTAACAGGTCTTGTATAAAAAGAATGTTATAAGTACTGCTCTGTACCCCACTTCTTTGTAGCATTCATCACAACACAACATTATAGATCTATGATTATTTTGCTCCTGTTTTAAGATATTATGTTCATATAGATGCTAAAATATTTACTCTAGGAATCAAGTAAAAACAAATTACAGCTTTGATCAGATTTGAGAATATGAATAGACTGATCAGCAGTTTTTAAAACTGATCTGGATTCATCCTAACCTTATTTTCATTAGCATTTCAAGTTTACAACCAAAAAACGAACAAAGTCAAACAGATTTTGATTCTTTTAGCCCCTTTTCCTACAAAAGATTTTTTTTTACATTCTTAAGGTTAATTTTTGAGAAATTTTTGAGAAAGCATGCAAGCAGGGGAAGAGCAGAGAGAGAGGGACAAAGCAAGCTCCAGGTTCTGAGCTGTTAGCACAGAGCCTGACGTTGGGGTGGAATTCATGAATCTTAAGATTAGGACCTGAGCAGATGCTGGACACTTAAATTAAATGAGCCACCCAGGTGACATCAAAAGAGCCGTTTGTAATGTAATTTGGGGAGTTTAGAATCCAATCAGTAACCCGGGGACAATCCTGAGCAATAGGATTTTGGATTAAATTAGTTCTGGACAAGTGCTGGGTTTGGGATTTTTTTAATCTCTACAGGACAAGAACAGTCATGTGCCACATTTAGCATTAGTTTAATATTTTGTCAATAAGTCCAGTATCAAAAATAGGTACTCTGCAACAGATAAAATTTATGTATTTTTCAAACTGATATTAATTTAAAATTACATTTACCAAATTAACGTAATGTTGACCTGACATGATAATCTATAAAATCAAGTTTTCATAACCAATGTTTAGTTCCACCTATCCTCCAAAGGACCAGTCTTCTTAGAAGCAAATTCCCCTTTTTAGATTTGAACTCTTAATTTAAAAAATTTTTATTTTATTAATTTGAACAACTTCAAACAAGCATGAAACTTAGTCCCAGAAGATAACTGTAAACCTTATTTCCCTCCTAATAGTTTGAAACAAGTTACTCTCTATAATGGTTTTCCCTTATCCAAAGGTACAAAGTAAAACAAGTATTAATATGAACTGACAAGAAAACAGGATTTAAATATTAATTTAAACAGATATTTTGATGCTACCTATTTTCAAAAACAGCCACTTTTGTTTTACAGCTCTTCTGAAACCAGGCCAACAATATTATGAGTTTTTAAAGTGCAGTCAATACGGAACTAGTTAGTTAGTAATCATTTATCAGGCAGTGATGATCTAAAATAGGGGGTTCTTGAGCCGGGTTCATTCTTTACGTACTGAAAGCCTAGTCTTCCCAGAAACGACCGCATTCTCCGCCTCCTTTCATGGGAAGTAGGGGCATAGACAAGACAGAAGGCTACAAACTTGGCCCATTTTAAGTTTACATTAATGCCTCATTTCCACCCCATACTTCCTCCACCCAGCCCCCATTCATCTTAAAAACAACACAGCTAGATAAGTAACCTATTTTGGGGAACTTCAATATAGGAACTAATCTGTAAGAATGCAGAAAAATTCCTAACAGAATTAAAAAGACTGCAGGCCAAATCGTCGATTTTCATCTTAGGACGGTTTATAGGATTAGATTAACTAGGATGAGTTATCCCCGAATACGAAACCCTGGTCAAGACACCCATCCAAAGTCTAACTGTACTGGAGGTACACAAACACACAAAATATTTTGATAACAGCTACCGTGACCCTTTACATGCATTAATTCCTTTAAAACCCTAGCAGTAGAAGCTCTGCTTCATCATCCATCACCTAACATCCATACTTTCCTCGGGTGTCCATAAAAAGATTAAGACCAAAGATAAGCGGGTAGAGAGGTCTGAAAGCCAAGGGCTGGACTTATTTACTATTAATTCCAACATCCCACCATCTCCCTCCAACTCCCAGTAAAGTTAAGGCCAGCCCACACCGGGGTCTCCAATCAAGCCCAGGCGGCGGCCACGTGTCTAGGGAAGCCGCCCGGGGTTTCCCCTCCCAGCACTGTCGCCGCCTCCAGTGGGCGGAGAGCCCGGGAGCCTCGCAACCTCCCCGCCCCCTCCGGGCCTCGTCCCTTCACATGCCCTCCCTCCCATCGGAATTCGCAGCCTCCGCCGTTCTTTTCATCCCCCAGCGGCCGCCCTCCGTGGATTATTTTGGAGGAAGCGGGGGAGTCGAGGAGGCGGTGGGCTCGGCACTCGAACGCGGCCGGCACCCCGGACGTCTCCCCGTCCCCAGCGGCTCGGCCGCCGCCTCCTCGGAGCGCCTGAGCGGAACCGCGGCCTCGCTCCCGTCTGCGCGGAGAAGCCGGTGGGGCTCAGGGTACCTCAGCGCACACGAGCACGGCCCTCGGGCCTCCCAGGCCGCACCGACCCCCGCGTCTCCCCAGCCGCTCCCGACTATAGCGCTAGGCGATCCGGAGGCCCTCGCAGGCTACGAGGACGAAACTCTGCGGACGGCTCGGGCTCCGGCCTCACTGGATATCTCGGGAGGCCCTAGACGCCAGCGGCCTCCGCTGCCGGTTCCCCGTCCCTCCCCGCCGCGCAGGCCGCCTGACCAATTCTACGTTCCCTTTTCCCTTCCAGACCCCCATCCGTTACCGGTGGCTAGCACGGGGAGCCAGGCGGCCGGAGCTGCGCAGGCAGTGACTCAGGGCGGCGGCGGGAGGAGCAGGAGGCGGCGCCGCGAGCAGATGGCGCTAAAAAAGACCCGAGAGCCCGCCGCTCGCGCTCATATACAATTAGCGTCAGCACGTAGGGCCCGCTCCGCCGCCCCCCCAGCCCTCGCCGTCTCCTAGCAACGCGGGCGGGAGGCGGGCCCAGGACGGGTTGCCTAGCAACAGAACTGTCCTTCATCCCTGACGACCTCCACACCCTCCGCGCCTTGGCTAGGGGTCCCCGGCTTCCCGCCTCCGCCCCCCGCCAAGCTCCGCGCCATCTCTTTTCTCTCCACTGCCCTGGAAAAGAAGTCTCAACCCCTTCGGTTCCCGCGAAGGGCCGTGACCCGCACGCCGCGCCCCTGGCCCTCCTCGCTTTCCTCGGCCTGTTGGAGCTGCCGCGCGCCCCTGTCCCAGCCTAATTCTTGCCAACATCTCGGTCCCCGGCAACCATTTTCTCTCCCCTCTCGTTTTTTCCCCTAAGAACAAGAGTTCTTTCCCCTTGACCACCTTGGTGGCGTATTCTGCCGGTTTTGCTTCTCGTAAATCGGTGGGTCTCAGTGGCTTCCGGGGCTGCCTCCCTACCGCTCCATCCTTTTGATGAACGTGCCACACGTTAGGTAACTTTAGTTCTTTTGATGGATGAAAATGGCATTATTTGTTTATTGTCTGTATGCTTTATGATGAGGACACTGTTTCATCTTGTTAAAGAAGTAAATTTTATGTAAGTCCTCAGGCTTGTGAAACATCATGGCTGTTTTTCAATTGGTGCTGGATTGACTCAGGTTGACACTTAAAACAGTGGTTCTCAAAAGTGTGGTCCCCAGACCCTTTCGAGGGGCAAGTCGAAAGTATTTACATAATAATACAAAAGCACTACTTGCCTTTTGCATTCTCATTCTCTCCTAAGTGTATAGTGGAGTTTTCCAGAAACGACATGACATGTGATATGGAAACATTGAAAAAAGCAGATTAAAAAAATCCAGTCACCTGCAGTTAAATCAGACATTAAGGAGATTTGCAAAAACGTAAAACAAGGCCACTCAATTGTTTTGTAAAGCAGTACTTTATATTTAAAATGTTATTTTATGTTAATATTTAATTGCTTTATTGTTTTCAGATGAAATAATGAGTACTTTTAAATTTTCTTCATTTCTGATATAAATATCAGTATCTAAAATGCACAGAATAGTTTTCTGGGGTCCCCAGGTTTTAGAGTATAAAGGGGTCCTGAGATCAAAAAGGGTCCTTCTCTAAATGCTTCATTCCTTTCAATTTCAAACTGCCTGAAGTCATCTATTGTAATGTTTATGTTTAGCAACTGTCTGTATTCCATTTTAGAGGATACAGGTTTTCTTCTTGGCATTCCCAACCTCATTAAAATTACTTGCCTTTCTCACTCTGTGCTACAGATGCCTCAGTTTCCCCTTTCACTTTGGTTCTTATGCGATTCTTTTGCTCTTTCTCCATCTTCTTTCTTCATAAAGATCCTACTCAACAAGGATGTAAGGTTAGCAAGTATTATAGGGGTGCCTGGGTGGCTCAGTCGGTTGAGTTCAGGTCATGATCTCATAGTTTGCAGGTTCTGTGCTAACAGCTCAGAGCCTGGAGCCTGCTTCCAATTCTGTGTCCCTCTCTCTGCCCCTCCCAGGCTCATGATCTGTCGTCGCTCTCTGTCTTTCAAAAAAAAAAATGTTAAAAAAAATGAAAACAAGTATTATAATAATATCAGTAATGACGCCTCATGAAGAAGCCACAATACATAAACTAAGGTAGACCAGTGCCCAATGTGTACATATACTTGGCACTAATTTCAACGGAAGCCTCAAGAGCATTGCATTCCAATCAAAGCTATGCACAATGCAAGGTAATTAGCATGTTGAAATGAACTAAATAACTTTCACCTCCTTTCCATAAATCTTTGTGGTGGTAGAACTTCTGAGACCAAATTGAGAAGTTGGCCTTCATGATGGTTTCTGTCTCGCTCCAGAGAGCCCCACCAATTTTTGTCACTGGTCTAAGGCTCCTAATTTCTGATGTTTCAATTCGCACCCCCATATTACTGCTTTATATTCTTTCCTCTTTTCTCCAGCCACCTCCCCCAGCTCTTCCTCTAGCTTTCTCCTCCCCTTCTTCCAGTGTATCTTAGCCTATCTAAGAAATGAAACACTATTATATTGCTAATAATGCATGCCTTTTAATATGATCTTTTGAACCATTGTTTGTAAATCTAAAACAACCATTTAAGTCAAGGGAAGGTCAATCATTTATACATTGATTCAACAAATATGTTAGGGACAACTTGAGACACTGGAAATACAGCATTGAATGAGAAAGACAACCTTCTTGGTTTTACTGAACTTGGGTTTGAGTGAAGTAGGGCAAGTGACAGACAAGAAATGAAATAATTTTGGATATAAGTAAGTAAAAGAGCTATGAACAAAATAAAATGAGACAAAGGGGAAGAAGGTGACTGACCTGTAGATACCATTGAACTTTTCACATTGACTCCTCTTAGACTTCCCAAAACACATAATGCAGTTACCTCTAATTTAATTACGATAAATGGTGGCTTGGGTCACTGATCTCGAACCATGCTAAACTTTCATTTAAAGTTCCTTTTTACTTCATTCCCCCTTGTTTTCATTTGGTGGATTTTTACAGCATCGAAGCCTAGTGGTTTAGAAGAAGTGTGGCTTTGGAGTCAAATAGCCCAATTTTCATCTTGATTTTGTTGTGGAAGTTTAAGCATGTTAAGTTGCTTAACATGATACTTGACAGAGTTAACACTCAATAAAGTTAACCATTATAAACTTCTTACTGAGCTTTTATTTTGTTTTTGTTTTATTAAAGTTTGAGAGAACTCCCTGAAGCTCCCTCTAATAGTATCTGACACTATTTCTGTGAAATATTTTATAAAAGCTGTCTTGTCACAAATCTTAAAACATGTTTTTCTGAACTTAAATAATCCACACCAATTACCACAAAAGTACTATATTCCACATTTCTAGATATTGGATACAGACACTATAGAATTCAACGTTTTGAAAAATCAATGACAAGGGCGCCTGGGTGGCTCAGTCGGTTAAGCGTCTGACTTCCACGTTAGGCTCTGTGCTGACAGCTAGCTCAGAGCCTGGAGCCTGCTTCAGATTCTGTGTCTCCCTCTCTCTCTAACCCTCCCCTGCTCACACTATCTCTCTCTCTCTCTCTCAAAAATAAAGACATTTAAAAAATTTAAAAAGAAAGAAAAATCGATGACAGGGATAATTTCTTAAATGTGCTTATGTCTATATTTCAACCCCTAAATAGTGGGAAAGTGCACAGGCTTGAAAGTTAGGAGGCATAGTTATATCCCAACATTCTGTGACCCTGCAAAGGTATTTACACTCTCTGACCCCCTAGGCTTTTCCATCTGTAAAATGCATTAAGAATTCTATTTTTTTAAGTTTATGTATTTTTGAAAGAGAGAGAGAGAGAGAGAACAAGCAGAGGAAGGGTAGAGAGAGAGAAGCCAGAGAATCCCAAACGGCTCTGTACCTCCCATCCAGACCCCCATGCAGGACTGGAACTCACAAACTGTGAGATCATGACCTGAGCCGAAATCAGGAGTCAGATGCTTAACCGACTAAGCCATCCAGGAGCCCCATAAAGTACACTAATAACTCTAATAAAATCATCCTCCTCATTAGCATGAGACAGAAATATATGTAAGTCCCCAGAGCAACTTATACAATGAACATTTATTTTCACCAATTAATCAGTATGTAAAATGTCTAATGGCACCCATAATAATTAGCATGGTAAAACTGCACAAGATACATATAAATAACTGTTATATTAATTTTGAATCTGAGTTTTATTTTTTCCTCCCCCTGCCCAAATTATTATATAAATGCAACATAAAATCAACCAAAATTCGAGTGGAGAGTTTTGGACAAGTTGCCTTAAATTTTTCTCTCTCCATCCAAAAAAAGATTAATAGACTTTCATTTGTAAATATATTTATTTTGCTATCATTTCTAATTGGAATTTATATAAAAATGACTGTAAATTCACATGCCATTGTACAAAATAACACAAAGATTTGTGTAAACTTCACCCCGTTTACCACAACAGTAATAACAAGTCACAGTCTTACTCAGATTTTCCTAGTTTCACCTGGATCTACTTGTGTATATTTGTGTGTTTAGTTCTATATAATATTACCATGTGTAAGTAGGTGTATCTATTACCACAGGCAAGATACAGAATAGCTCAGTCACCACAAACATGCATCTCTTATGTTGCCCTTTTTTCCTAATCTACTTGACAAATATGGTTCTACCTTTCCAGATTTTACTCCCCCCCCACCCCCAACACCTTCACAAACATATCAGTGGCTGCTGGGGGTTCAGGAGACATGAAGAATTGATTCTGAAGGTGCTGTGCATGAGTAGAGAACTGTTCTCTACTCCCTCAGTCGTGAATACTTAGACTTCACACATTTCTCAAAATCTATTTACTGTGATCAAATTTTTAAAAATCAGCCAAGATGTTGAGGCATCCTAGGATAGGATTCAGACTGACTAATCTATATTACAAAGATATATTATAATACCATTAACGGTATAGATAAAAAAGGAACTGACTTCAGAAAACAGAATTTTGACTAAATACTATAAGACTGAAGGAAAAAACAGCTGTAGATAAACACTGTATTCTATTTGGTAAATTTGTTTCTTATTGAGGTAATTATTAGAAATTCCAAAACTAATTTATTTGTATATGAGGTGTTTGTATTCATTTGCCAGGAGTTCCATAACCAAGAACCAAACTGGGTGGCTTAAGCAACAGAAATTTACTGTCTCACCATTTTGGAGAAGTGGTAGGGACTGTGGACAACAAGGACATTGAAGGGAGAGGGGCCAGGATGATGGAGAAACGGGGATTCTTACTCCCTGCCCGCATCTCTCGAAGAAGGACTGAAGCCAAAGGACTCTGAACCCCAAGAATCTGGGAGGAAAGGAGATGGAGTCTACTAGGAAGCCAGCCTCATAGGGCTCCTTCAAGGAACAAACCAAAGCAGCCATGGTGGAGAGTCCAAAATATCACTACAAGTAGGGAAATAAAATAACCAAAGTCACAACAAGAGAGACCAAGGGACACCCTTAAAAGAGCACTTCCTGAACGGCGAGGCCCTGGACAGTGTATTAGATTTCCTTAATATAGTAGTACTCGCAGGTGCCGAGCACATAACAAGCCTTTAAAACTTACAAGAGACAGAAATCGAGGCAAAATGACGAAACGGGACTGTGGACAACAGGAGACCATAGGCCTCGTTTAAAACTGGCAGCTACCCCTCAGCTCCAGCCAATCGTCACATGGCTCCAGTATTATCAGATTTTCCAGTTTTTCAAGGGAAACTGTCTTTTATGTGAAATCTTCCAATTTGGGTGGAAGACTGCATAAAGTGAGCTCAGTTCTGGATGTGCTGTCTTTGAGATGATTGTGCTGGCTCTGACAGAGATCTGAATGTGCAGTTCAGGAGAACAATTTTGGGGGCAAGTCTGGATTTAGAAATCTTCAACACAAGGGGTGCAGATGCGGATGGCCATGGAAAAAGTCGGAAGAAATAAGAGGGCCAGGAACTCCAGCATCTAAAAAAGTTGGCAAAGATGAGGCAAAGGAGACTAGTATCTGAGATACCAAAGGAGGAAGGTGAATCAGAAGGTATCTATCAGTCTAATCTTGTTAAGAGTCAGTGTGACTGATTTCCTTGGGGAAAAGGAATCTCAGTCATCCATAAAAAAGAGATATGATCTCTAAGTTCAAGGAATAATTTTGTAAAGCTCTAATTAAAAAGGCAGAAGTATTTTGCTTCTTTTCTTTCCAATTTCTGTGGTATTTTATTAGTGTAATCATTCCAGTTCCGTGTCCTCAGGTGCTCTTTCTTATCTGGTTTGCCCTAAAGACATTTGGAGACTCCTGAAATACTTAACAAATTTCACCAGAGCCACCAATAAAAAAAAACCAAAAAACTGATTTTGCAGGAAAGTGATACCCCTTTAGATGTAACAATTATATCAAGCATTTTTCACACCTAACCAAGTTAAACCTTGGTTCACAGATCATGTATTATTTATAACTTTGCTCAGACATAATTTTACAGTGAATTTAGGACCCCTTTGTCTATGAACAAGGAAAGTAAAGGAACCCATTAACTTTTGGGCTTCCAGGGAGCCAGTAAATAAAACTTATTTTCCCTGCCTATAGTTCCCTCCTTACGAGTCAGTAGGCTGGAGAACATAGTTTTATGTCTGCCGTGGACAGGCTTTGCTCATACTTCACCTGTGACTAACACAAGCCTCCGTGGCCCTGAAAGCCCTTCTAAACCCTTAGCAACGCACAACTCAGACCTGGACAGACCAGTTCTGAAGAAAAGGGAGCCCAAGAGAGCTCTGTTTGCCCAGTTCTTCCTCCCAAACTCCTCAGTCAGATACATCACTCCTGCCCTGGGGATAAACAATCCAGAGGAAAGAGTAAAACAGGTTTTTCTGGTGGCATTTCTTTCACACGGAAGCCTAAGGCCAGAGAAATCGAGGCCCCTTGTAACACTCCCAACTGCCTTATCTCCTTTCAAGTTCATCCTACAAGGTGTCTCGTATTATTCTCACAGAGCTAGCAAATGACCAAACCAGGACTCAGACCCAGATCTCCTGATTTCAGAAGAGTAACCTTCATATACCCTGGGAGGTTATGCCCCAGGGGTCTGTGGTTGAATATTATTCTTTTTAATAATCTCATTTAAATTATTTGGGTGGGTAATTAGGAAAGAGGCAATAATGAAATGGCCAAAAAAGTCAGTGTCAGGGAATCTAGGAGACCTCAAATATGGTTGCAACAAAGTTACCAGCTGGTTGCTTGGCCATGGTCAAGTCACTAGGTTGTTTATAGCTTAGATTCTTCATCTGTAAAACCAGTTTGGCAAGTCCTGCCTTTCTGCCAGCCTAGAGGAGCAAATAAGATATTTTGTAAAAGTACTTTGAATAGCATCATGCTATATTAAAAGATATAGTAGTTACTTAGGATAAAGTTACTGCTTCAATAATATTAAGTAAAACAGGAAACCTGACTCTGTTTCTGAATATTTACATTTAAAAAGCAAATGCTAGGGGCACCTGAGTGGCTCAGTTGGTTAAGCATCTGACTCTTGATTTCAGCTCAGGTCATGATCTCAAGGTTGTGGGATCAAGCACAGCATCAGGATTCTCTCCCTCCCTCCCTTTCTTTTCCTCCTCCCCCCAATAAATAAATAAACTTTAAAAAAATAAAAAATTTTAAAATTTTAAAAAATTTTAAAAAAAAAATTAAAAGCAGAAGCTATAAAGTCAGGCAGCATTAGATTTGAATCCCAGAGTTCTCCACACACTACCCTAGTAAACATGAAGAAATAATTAACTCTTTCTGAATCTTGAAGGGGATCAGAATATGCTACCCAAAAATATTCCACTTTGGCATAAGGATTATTTTGAGCCAAAAGCAATCGAGAAACAACAGATACCAAAAGAATTCTCTGCCCTTCCCTTGTTGCCTAAAAACCAGGATATAAGTTTCCCTGTGAGGAAGGTGCCCCTCTTGTATCAAGGAAAGAAGAGCGACTCCTACCATCAAGGATGGGGAGTCAATAGTAAGATAAGTTTGTATAAATAGACCTTACAAAAACAGCCTTTGTCTTCCATTATTTCCCCCATATATTCCCTAGTTACTAACCCACAATTTATCATCCCTTGAAATCCAAATTCTCTTTCCCTAGTTAAAGAGGGTATAAAAGTTCCCGAGTATAACTTGTTGAGTTTTGCTTATTTTCTGTTAAGCTCCTGTGCATGTAGATATTGATAAAAATTGTCTGCCTTTTCACCTGTTAATCTGTCTTTTGTTAGTTTAATTCACAGGCCACCATGCACTGAGTCTAAGAGAGCAAAGGAAAAGTTCTTCCTCCCCAACAAAAGTTTTTCCTCTTCTTCTGAATATGTGAATGCTTATATCCTTTTTACCTAATAGGGTTTTGTGCAGATTATATAAAGGGCCTGTCACACAATTTACTCAATAATTGTTAGTTTTCTTCCTTTTTCTTGTTCTAATCTAAGATTGACCTTACCTACAACAGAGTTTACCTTTTTATCAAGTGAATTTTATGTTTATAAACCATTTAACTTAACCATTAAAAAGGTAGGTTTTTGGGTAGTTTTTTGTTGTCTTTTTTTTAATGTTGGATTGATGGACTAATTAATTAAACATGATTCCATGACTCAGCATTGTGGAAGAAATTAGCAACCAACCTTGATACTCCTTAGTAGCTGTCTTGAGTACCTGAGTTTTAAAACACTAGTTCTTTTTTAAAAAATTTTTCCTGTTTATTTATTTTTGAGAGAGAGAGAAAGACAGAGCACAGCTGGGGAGGGGCAGAGAGAAGAAAGGAGACACAGAAACCGAAGCAGGCTCCAAGCTTTAAACCGTCAGCACAGAGCCCGACGCAGAGTTCGAACCCGTGAACCGTGAGATCATGACCTAAGCTGAATTCTGATGATTAACCAACTGAGCTACCCAGGCACCTCTAAAATACAAGTTCTTATCAAAATAATTTATTTATGTGTTAAGAAGTCTGCTTCTGTTAGTTTCTAGCATCAGCACATAAATATGTTCATCATTAATTTAGTCACTCAATTAGCAAAATTCTATTAAGCAATTGCTGAGTCTAGATGTTGTAATGTTGGAAACATGATTTTGTGATCTAGTTGGTGATATATCCCAAATAAACATAATAAAAGGAAGAAGGTACTATAATAAGGAACAGTAACTCATGAAAGTTATATAACCTAATCCCTTAATTTTCTAATCTGTAGAATGCAAATAATAATTTTTATGCCATAGGACTGTTAAAATCATTATATACGTTAAAATTTAAAAAGTGATCCTTTTTTTTTCCCATAATTATCCCATAATTTGTCCCAGTCAGCCTGGGAAGGAGAATTTCCTTGGTGGAGACTATTATTTACCCACTAAAATTTATTCTTCTTTCCTCCCAAGGTAGATGGCTGTCCATAAACTAAATTCCTTAGGCTTCTGCACCTTGAGGTGTGACTGTGTTACCAAGTTCTTGCCAATAGAACGTAATCAAGACTAACATGTGCTTTATCTAGGCTGTAAATGATATGCCTTCTTCGTGTTCTTTTTCTGCTTCAGGTTATAGAGCCTGGTTTGGTGGCTAAGGGTCTTCAAGAATGTGACTGAGGTCATGCCCCAGGGGGAGACGGAAAACCTAACAGCTACCCTGCTGACTTGGACCACTCTCTTCATAAGTTACATGCCAAAGAAATAAACTCTACATTGTCTAAGCCGCTGTAGTGTGAGGTCTCTATTACTGCATTTTGGCTTCATCTGAACCAATACAACCTGGTCTAAGATTTCAGCTGGGTCCTTTTAAGTTCTCAGATGTGTTTTTGTATAATTAATAGTGTGGCCGTAAGCAGTAAATGGCTCAGTATTGAATCTGCTGCTTATATCTGGCAGGTCTAAGCAGATAAATTGGGAAGCTGAGAGGTAAAAAGATGCTCCAAAGAAATTAATACTACTCTTTAAACAATCATGAAGCATTCATTCCAAAGTAAGTAAGGGGGCATTGCAAATTATGGGACAATTAAGAAAAAGAAAAAAAAACGTTTCTATTCCTCCTTACAGATTTACTAGATGTATAACTAATATTTTGCTGATATTTTCCCTTCATGTATGTGTGTGTAAATATGGGGGGCAGAGTAGCAGTATTTGTGATTTGTGTGTGTTTGTCTATGCACATGTATATGAGAGAGACAGACAGATGGAAACAGAAACACAGAGGCACAGAGACACAGTAAGAACAAGACAGAAAGAGGGGGGGAATAAAAGAGAAAGAGAGGAGAGACAGAGAGACAGAGGGACTCCAGATCCAATAGTTACTTTCTAGATTATTGGACAAAAAAGTAAAGAGGAGAATCTAGAATTCATTCTGGTGGGAAACCTCACAAGGTGTCAGATCTGGAGCATGAACACATATTTTGGCTGTCCTTCAGAACTTGGACTGCTGGGTGATTCTCTGGGGATACCACTAAAGGCTGTTTGTGTCCCTTTGAAATTTATATGTTGAAATCTAACCCCTAATGTGGTGATATTTGGAGGTAGGCCCACCTTTCGGGAGGTGATTAGGCCATGAAGGTGGAACTCTTAAGAAGATTAATGCTCTTATGAAAGAGACCCCAGAGAGATCCATCACCCCCTCTGCCCTGTAAGAACACAGAAATAAAATGGCAGTCTATCAATCAGGAAGCTAGTCCTTATCAGGCATTAAATCTGTTGGCACCTCATCTTGGACTTCTCAGCCTCCGGAACTGTGAGAAATTAATATTTGTTACTTAAGTCTCATGGCATATGATATTTTTGTTACAGCAGCCCAAACAGACTAAGACAGACACCAACCCCACCCTGCAGACATATACACAGTTCTGTGGGAGTTGGAGTGGACAAGTTTACCATTGGCAGCCCCAAGGCAATGCATGAATGCTACTTTATAGTCAGTAACTCAAACTCAGGGGAAGGGTTCAGGATAACCCTGGGACAGGCTGTGTGGATAAAGAATGAGTATGCAGAGGAGCACCTGGGTTGTCCAGTCAGTTGAGCTGTTGAGCTTCAACTCTTGATCTTGGCTCAGTCATGATCTCATGGTTCATGAGATTGAGCCCTGAGTCTGGCTCTGCACTGACAGCATAGAGCCTGCTTGGGATTCTCTTTCTCCCTTTCTCTCTGCCCTTCCCTCTCATTCTCTCTCTCCCCCTTTCTCTCTCTCTCAAAATAAATTAATAAACATTAAGAAAAAGGAGTATGCAGATAAATAAAGCTCAGAAGAAGGAATCAGATGAGGAATTAGAGATACGTGTAGTCTAGAACAGCCCATCCAATGCAGTAACCACTACTTGCGTGTAGTTATTGAGCACCAAAATGCGGCTAGTCCCAATTAAGATGTGCTGTAACTGCGAAAATACACATCAGATCCCAAAGACAAGACGAAGAAAGAATTGAAGATACTTATATTAATATTTTTCCATGCTAGTTATCTGTTGAAATGATAATGTTTTGGCTTTATTGGGCTGAATAACATACAGTATTAATATTAATTTATCCTGTTTCTTTTTACTTTTTTAAATGTGACTATTAGCAACTTTAAAATCCCATTTATGGTTTGCATTGAATTTCCATGGGACAGCACTGCCCTTGCTGGGGGGTCAGCAAACATTAGCTCACAGGCCAAACCCAATCCAAAGCCTATATTTGTAAATAAAGTTTTATTGGAACATGGCCAAGTCATATCATTTATGGCTGTTTTCCCTGAAATAGCAGAGTTGAACTGTTGTAAAAGAGACAAACAATTCAAAGCCTGAATTATTTACTACATGGCCATTTACAGAAAAAGTTCTCCAACCTCTGGTCTATACTACAGAAAAAGTTATATTCAGCATACAGTTTAAAATTATTTTCTCTTGGGGTGCCTGAGTTGCTCAGTCAATTTAGTGTCTGACTCTTGATTTCCACTCAGGTCATGATCTCACAATTCGTGAGTTTGAGCCCTACATCGGGCTTTGTGCTGGCAGTGCAGAACCTGCTTGAAATTCTCTCTCCCTCTCTCTCTCTCTCTCTTTCTCTCTGCCCCTCCCTGTTCACTCACGCTCTCTCTCTCAAAATGAGTAAGTAAATTAAAAAAAATTTTTTTTCTGTTGACTCCTATAATTTTAGTAACTTCAACTGTAAGTAAAACCTGAAAAACTATATGGGCTACAATGAGACGTAGGGAAAAATGAAATGAAGACAACAGAAAGGGTGATTCCCATCTCCTATTCATTCTTCTGCAGGCATGTGTACAGAGGCAGCTGTACCCTATCAAGGAATATTAGGTAGAGACCAAGATCAAAGTGCGTGTGAGCGTGTGTGTGTGTGTGTGTGTCCTGTTTGAACTGAAAATGATAGGGAGTGACCTTGCGCTGACAAAGAGTTCAAAAGAAAAACCTCTAAAGCAAACTTTCTATTCTTTATAGCACAGGGTCCAGCATGGCTGGTAATGAGGGGTGGGCAGCAGATGGGCACTGCACACGGGACAGAAGGGCATACCAAGAGCAGCACCTGTTTAAAGGGCAGAGAGTTGTGGGTTTGTAACCCTCGTTCTGCCACTTCCTGGCAATCCTGCTCAAAGGCTGGGAAGATAAATTGAAATCGTGCCTAAGTGGCATGCATAGTGCTGGGCACATGTCAAGCATTTAGAAGGTTATTACTGTTTTCTTTAATAAACAAAATACAGTTCCATTTAGAAAGTAGAAATAGTCTTAATTTTAAAAAGTGAAGTGGTGCCTGGGTGGCTCAGTCAGTTAAGCATTCAACTTCAGTTCGGGTCATGATCTCAAGGTTTGTGGATTTGAGCCTGTGTCCGGCTCTGTGCTAACAGCTCAGAGCCTGGAGCCTGCTTGGGATTCTGTGTCTCCCCCTCTCTCTCTGCCCCTCCCCTGATTGTATTCTATCTCTCTCTAAGATCAATAAACCTTAAAAAAAATTTTTAAGTGTAAGAGTTTTAGAGAAAACTAGAAATGCAATAAGGAGACAATACAGTTTGGTTTTTGTTCCTAAATTCCATTAGGAACTTAGTAAGTTAAATGAGGCTGTTTAATAATGAATGCCCTCTTTGCTAATGGCTGATGTTTTGATGCTGTCTTCCGGTCCTCTTGCCTGCAACACCTAGGTCTGCAGAAAGGACCTTCTGATGAGGACTAGCCCCACTTGAAAATGAAATGCTGCTTTAGTTTTGCCAAAAGATTTCCACTTGTGAAATTCTTCCTCTCTTCCATCAGCCTGCTGTGAGAGGCTATTACATTTCTGCTGAGCCAAGTCTACCACCATCCCCCTTCTCTAGAATTATTCTAAGAGTTGAAACCATATAATTGACTCCAGAAGGTCACAGCTACATAACTTCCAAGGGGAAGAAAAGGAGGTGGCCCGGAAATTTCTTTTGTTGTGTGTGTTTTGGGTTTTGGGGGGAGGTTGTTTTCCTGCTATTGGAACTTGATTTGTTTCCTGTTTCTAGTTAAATGGTTTGGAACCCTCTTCCCTGAGGCTTAGGCTATTTCTATTGCCTGTGTATGTGGGGTGTGTGTGTGTGTGTGTGTCCATCACTGTTAGAACCATGCAGGGACAGTTTGTGTCAATCTTAGCAAGCATAAAATGCAAGTCTTCTGTCCTGAGTGTGAAAGGGTGCTCAACTTTGAGATTGTTTTTCTTTCCCAGTTCATGAAAAATATTAGCCCCCAAACCCATCAGTTTCCCTGTTTATGAATTCTGAATGCTACCTCTCAGGAGCCAAAGAGAAAAGCTCTCCTAGAATCTCCTGAGATTAGGAAACGCAAAAGTAATGCCTGAAGGAAGCCCTGCATTTGACAGCTGTATTCACATGGCCCCATATCTGGTAACATTCTTTCCACCCAAAGTTCCAATCCTGTGTCACTTTCTTGCACTCTCCAAAAAGAAGGTTAAATGAAGAGACTCTGTCTAGGTTTTGGATAAACTCCTGAACTCTGAGGATTTTCTGCTACTATGCTCAGGCTTTTTGGAGACAGTTCTCTTTCTGTGATACCTCAGTATACTGGCTGCAACTAGCCACCTTTTCAGGGTGGAGATGAGGGAAATCCTAGCCGTCCAATCTCTTAGATATCTTGAAAAGCAGACACCATTAAAAAGACTTTTCCAACCTGATTATAAATAATTAGCAACTGAAATGATTATAGCCCTTTTCTCAATGTCTTTTTTAAAAACACTCAATGTCTTTTTTAAAAACACAATAACGGCAAACATTTATTGAGCGTACTATGTGCCAGGCGCTGTTACATACCTCGCCCATGCCTGCAAGCCGGGTACTATATTATCACTCTTGCTTTACAGATGAGGAAACCGAGCCGTAAAGAGGTTAAGTTGTTTGGTCAAGGTCACACAGCTACTAAGTGTGAGAATCTAGCTCAAGAGGCTAAGTATGGGGCTTGAATTTGTATTATTCTTTTACCAGCCAAATCATTTGGGAAAAGTCAATGAATCACTCTTAGCTTCACATCTGCATTTTGAAAATAACACCTTTCTCACAGAACTGTTATGTAGATTAAAAAAAAAAACAACAACTACTTTTCATAGAGACACCAGTAACATAGCATTATTTTTGGAATGAGAAATTATTCTCAGCTGTCAGGACAGAATTATTTGTAGCATGACACCTGCAAGAGGAATTACAAAAGTATCCGTTTCTGTTGATAGTTGGACAAATGAGTTCTTTCAATTCTACCATCTTAGAATGATCTTGGTATTTCGTAAAGTTCAAGACACTATCCCAAAATGACAGCCAGTAATTTTAATCATTCTAGAGCAGTACTGTCCAATAAAACTTCCTGTAATAGTGGAAACGTTCCTCATCTACATGGTCCAACATGGCAGCCGCTAGCCACAGGGCAGCTCTTGAAAATGTGAAATATGGCAGTGAGATGACATTGTCATTTTATTTAATTTTAACTCATTTTAATTACTTTTCATTTAGATAGCCACCTGTGGCTGGTGGTTACTGAATTAGAAGGCTAAAGCACTAGATGATAGAATCAATCACTTTCTTTGGAAGAAAAACCCTAGCAAAGTTTCTAGGAATCAGGATTTTTTATTTTCTGTCCTAAATGCAGGCTAGGAAATAAAATGACTGCTTACCCTAATGAACCACACAGGCATAGCCTGGATCTAAATGACAGATTGATCAGTGTTTCCAACTACATCAGCTTTCTTCCGAGTCTAAGAAACATTTATTCCTTCATTATCACTATCATGCTTTATTCCATCATATCGGAAATATAGGTAGGAATGAAAACTGTGCCACGGAGCCATTTCATTTTAATGATCAAGAGGTGATAGGAATAAATGCTTTCCTGCTACAGGAAACAGGAAGATGAGCACTCCTCTATGTCATGTATATTACTTTGTTTCTTGTAGCAAAAGCCATTCTAAGAAATGATCACACCTACTGGGTAGTTGATGTCAAAGGTCCTGGTGGCTTTCACCCAGGAACTCAAAGAGCTATACCAGAAGGCAGTTGCAATATTTTAGCAGAACCTGTAGGGCAGATTTAAAAAACATCTAAATTCGTTCAGTGGCCTGGGAGTTGCAGCTTTTTACCTGACTGATCTGACGTGTATTCTCCTGCTCTTTTTGTTTTTTAATGTTTATTTATTTGTGAGAGAGGTGGGGGAGGAACAGAGAAAGGGGAAGACAGGGAATCCCAAGCAGTCTTTCACTGACAGAGTGAGTCTGACACCTGCTGAGGTGTCTGACACCGACTGAGCCACACCGGCTGCGCCCTCTGCTCTTTTTATGTGGCCTAGAGCGTGGGAACCTGAGTTGAGTACTTACTGACCTTTCTGATGAGAGTGTGGTAATATCCACAAGCACTCTTGCTATCTGCACGTCTCATCAGCTGAGTAAAAATTCTGTCTGGGTCAGAATATGATTGGAATCTTTGCTCCCTGCAGTGTGGTATCTAAAATATGACTATCCTTGGGGCACCTGAGTGGCTCAGTGGGTTGAGCTTCCAACCTCATCTCAGGCAAGATCTCGGAGTTTGAGCCCCGCCTCAGGATCGCTGCTACCCACCTGTCAGTGGAGAGCCTGCTTGGGATCCTCTGTCCCGCACTCTCCCCGGCCCTCCCCTTCTTATTCTCTCTGTCAAAAAATAAATTAAAAACATAAGAAGATTTAAAATATCACTGTCCCTTTAACCATCAACATAAAATTTCTTCATTTTCCACACTTAGTAGAAGAATTCAGCCAAGAATTGTTTGAGATTTGTCACTTCATAATGCTTACTTAGGCCTCTGAGATTGGGAGAAAATCTTTATGGTCACTATTGGTTCCTTAGACTCCCCTAGTTTTACCTCAGGATTGTTAGCTAATAATACCCATTGTCATTTACTGAGCATTTGCTCTTTCTCAGGATTACATAAATTATCTCATTTAAGTCACACAACAAATTTATGAACAGGGAATAGTGTCACATCTTACAGATTTAGAAACCGCGGATTGGAGGAAGTGAGTAAATTGCCCAGATCACACAGTTCATGTAGAGGGTACAGCCAGCAGGCAAACCCAGATCTTTCTGACTCCAAAATTTGAAAAACACCAAACTGTATTTTGTCTTGGTTAACTGTTATCAATGTACCTGGCCCATGTAATCAGTTATCTACAAAAACATTCTCATTAGTTAAATGTAACATAAGCTTTCAGGAAGTTTCCATGAAATCATTCATTCAAATAGTATTTGATTGTTCTGCAAAACCATAGATGTGGTCTTTTCTGTTACTTGGTGTCTTTGAGTTCAACTCAACTCAAGGAAAATTGTTTCTTTATGTGCATGCTATTTTTCATTAGAACAAAAGCCCAATGTGTTTCACTTGGGCCTTAACTACCCAGAAACTTTGCCAAATTCATTGCTCAGCTATCACAGTGAACTTACCTCAGGTGCCTAGTGATATCATTTGTTTACTCAATATGTAGTTATTGTATTAATGAGACCTATTAATCAGGGGCTATAATCATAGTGAGGATGCAAAATATGGTGGGGAAGTTGACAGTTCCTCAGGCAGCCCACAGTTGAAGAGGGAAGAAAGAACTTACATAAACAGCAACACAGGGGCACCTGGGTGGCTCAGTTGGTTGGATGACTGACTTCAGCTCAGGTCATGATCTCACAGTTTGTGAGTTAGAGTCCTGCGTTGGGCTCTGTACTGACAGCTCAGATCCTGGAGCCTGCTTCAGATTCTGTGTCTCCCTCTCTCTCTGCCCCTCCCCTGCTCATGCTCTCTCTCTCTCTCTCTCAAAAATAAACATTAAAAGAACCACAAATAAATAATTATAACTGTGACAAAAGCCACAAAAGATAAATGAATGGTGGCATAACCTGCCCAGGCAATAGGTCTGGTTTAATGAGCTACTTAATAAGAGGGTCCTCTAAAAGTAAACTTTGTGATCATTAGTCAGCAATTCTATTATGCACTATTTCACTGAATATAATTTAATGATAAATACATTAGATAACACACAAAAATAAAATGCATAAACACCCTTTTACTTATCTAGCAATTATTCTTGCATTTATTTTTCTTTCAGTAGAACTCCAATTTTAAAATCGAATGAATTAAAAATTCTTCTGGAAAGTATACAAAGCAGTTTGCAATAATAAAAGCAGAAATGGCATAGCAATGATGTCATTGCTTTTGGCATCTGTTTTATTAATTTGGAGAAGACAAATTAATAGGGTCTTAGCCTTCTGTTTAGAAGAATGACAAAGATCATGCCTTTGTGAAATAATCAATTTTTACTTCAGATAGTTATATCCAAAAGATAACTAAGAAAACCAACGTCCTCTTCTGTTGAAGGCTTTCTTAGTCCACTATCAAAATGAAAAACTAAGATTAAAAACATGTCATGGGTAAAGAGTCCTAGAAATCAATTTTAGGATTTTCTTTTCTACTTAGAGCTTGCCTGAAAAAAGGTAAATGTAAATTAATCTTTACATGGGTCAGCAATGATCAGCAGATATGGCTGTTACTGCATAACCACAGTAATAGGACACTTGGACCCATGTGGGTCCGTGAAGATCTCAAGCTTTCATATCCCTGCCTTTGTTATGCTCCTGCCTTGATATGTTCTGTAGAATTTAAGAGCTGGCACTGCTATCAATAACCGTAAAATGATGGAAAGAGCCCAAGTGTCCATCAACTGATGAATGGATAAAGAAATTGTAGTATACAATGGAATATTCAGCAATCAAAAAGAATGAAATCTTGCCATTTGCTACAATGGGGATGGAAAAGAGTGTATTATGCTAAGCAAATAAGTCAGTCAGAGGAAAACAAAAATCATATGATTTTACTCATGTGGAAGTAAAGAAACACAACAGATGAACATAGGGGAAGCGAAGCAAAAATAAGATAAAAGAGAGGGAGGTAAACCATACAGGACTCTTAAATACAGAGAACAAACTGAGGGTTGCTGGAGTGGGTGGTGGGTGGGGGTGAGGGGCTAACTGGGTGATGGGAATTTAGGAGGGCAGTTGTTGGGATGAGCACTGGGTGTTCTTTGTAAGTGATGAAAAGAGGGGATTTCAGAGCATGGCACAGCTTGGGCTGTGGAACTGGCCAGGGCAAGAGACAGAGCAAAGAACATAGGACAACATGTGGGCCTTGATAATGTGGAAAGAGGTACTCGGAGAGAAGGGGTACAGAAGGAAGATGGGTGACAACATACACCAAAACATATTTGTTTAAATGAGCTACTTTATGTAAAGCAGTTAGAATAGTGCCTAGCCCCAAAAAATATAAAAATAAGTACTTACTAATCATTGTTCCTAGGGTTTGTCAGGTCGCGCAACAGAGAGAGAAAGTCCCATTCTTTCTCCTTCTCCTCCCTCCTCCTTTCTCATCACTTGGCCTGCTGTTCCAGAGCTCAGAGATATGACTTGTAGAATTCCTAATACAGTTTAGTTCCATATTAAGTGAAAAGACTTTAGGAGTTAGCCCTGAAACCCAAAGAGTATTGATTCTATTGTGTTGATGGAAAGAGTGTTTAGAGCATAGTAGGCTGTCAACTAATGTTTGTTTAAGCAAGAAAATGTTTCATCGATGGGGTTCAGAACCTGCTACTGCAAAATAGGTGTCTCGACATATTGAATATTTTAAGTTGAAGGAATTTGAGAGACAGCAGGTACAGGAAAGACTCTGACCTTCTCCTAAAGCAAGACATTAGACCTCCTTGTGAGAGGGGCCCTTCCTGTATCCAGAGGGAAGAGCATTCCTATCCCTAAGGCCTACGACAGACTGGCAGACAGACAGGCAGACAGACCCAGAGAGGTATTTGAATGAACAGGCTTTGCTAAGTTCCACTAGTTTATTAACTCATACCTTTAGTTCAGGCCTTTTGGTGCATTCACATTTTTCTATGACTTTCCATTCTTCATCAAACCTAGTATAAAAATACTCAGATTTAACTGTTTCTCCAGGTCTTCATTTCATTATTAAGGCCACCATATCACATAAAACTTATATATTAAATGAACTTGTATGCTTTTTCTTGTTAATTTATCTTTTGTCAGTCTGATTTACAGGGCCCCAACCACAGAGCCTAGGATGGTAGAGATATCTTTTTTCCTCCCCAGGAGTTTTCCAGACAACCAACAAATATACTTTGGGAATGGTTGAGGGCTCCCAATGTGTTGGAGGTATTTTTATTTACCTCTGCAGGATAAACAAGAAAGAGTTTGTGAGCACTTGCAACTGGTAACTGTATTGAAGTTTGTGGTTTTATTTGAATTAACAACATTTTCTATTGAATGTGAAAGAATTAAACATCCTCATCTTGGACAAGCTGGAGAAGGAGGCCCATTTTCTAAAAATTGAATTAGAAAGATTATTACAGGGAGTATTGGGGTCCTGGGGCAGAATCTGGACAAACAGACCTGAATGAGTGAAATTGCTCAGGGGGGGCAAATGAAATGCCTATAGGTTTTCTTGTTGCTGTTCTCTGACAGAGGGAGCAGAGAAGAGAAGGGTGCCAAGGGGAGAGAGGGTGTGTTGAATAACAAGGCTGGGACCCAAACTGTAAATAGATCCAACACCTTTTCATGACCCACCTGCCTTGGGGTAGACAAGAATCAATGTTATTACAACCTATGGTGATTAATGGATTGGGAGCTGTGCTTGGGGTAGGCATCACTAGTCATTGGATGCCTAGGGATCTCATAAGTGCAACATGCTCTTGGCTTCATGATCAATCCCTGAGTCAAGTTTATAGACATGTAGCAAAGGTTGAGCATCAGAACCAGAGGTATAGTTAGTTTCATTTAAGAAGAGCGTCAGGACATAGGAAACATTCAGGAAATTCAGTAAATAATCATTGATTGATTAAACTAGAAGAGAGCTCTATGTTGGGAATGTTAACCATGAGTGCTTTTATACTCTTAATTTAAGTGAGATAAATGTGTTTACAAGGACGCTAAACAAAGGTATGAAAACAACTGTTAACAAAAGACTATCCAGGGGTGCTTGGGTGGCTCATTGGTTAAGCATCTGACTTCGGCTCAGGTCATGATCTCACGGTTTGTGAGTTCAAGTCTGGCTCTGTGCTTTCAGCTCAGAGACTGTAGCCTGCTTCAGATCCTGTGTTTCCCTCTCTCTGCCCCTCTCCCACTCATGCTAGGTCTCTCTCTATCTCAAAAATAAATAAACATTAAAAAAATTTTACAAAGATCTAACCTTTTCAATTTTCAAGATAGCTAAAAGTTACTCTGTTAATAGGATTCTGAGTCCTCAAAATAAAAAGCACTTTAACAATATTTTCCAGCTGTTATTTCCAAAGCACAGTCTGAATAGGTGGCTGTCATAAAGTTAATAAATAGCTCTTTATCTCATACCTAGGGTGCATCTACAATAAAGTTCCTTTTGCCATTTGGGCACTGTCCACCAAAATGAATTCTCAACAGTTTCTTTTTCTGCCTTCTCCAAAGATGAGTCTATCCAACCATTTTCATTTCACTTGTCCTACACTTGCTCATATTTTGACTGTGTTCATGTCATGAATCATAAAATGTCCTCGTTTTTCTCATTAGCAGCCTCCCCTCTCTACCACATCCCAACTTGGTTAAAAAAAAAAAAAAGAGGAACCCCTCAAAAATTTTAAATTCTGCAAAGAGCAACCAAATAAGGCAGATAACATCCAGGGAAGGGCACCTGGGTGGCTCCATCAGTTAAGCGTTGGACTTTGGCTCAGGTCATGATCTCACAATTCATGGGTTCAAGCCACATATCAGGGTCTGTGCTGACAGCTCAGAGCCTGGAGCTGCTTCAGATTCTGTCTCCCTCTCTCTCTGCCCCTCCCTTGCTCGCACTCTGTCTCTCTCTCTCTCAAATAAACGTTAAAAAATTCTTTTTAAAAATCCAGGGAGACTTAGTTGTGTAAAATAGATTATTTTGTTTTGTTTTTGATTTATATGTTGACATCACCTTGAGTAATAATAATTGTAAAAAGGGTGTTTAATGTTTTCTTCTCTTCTAGTCTCCTAAAGAATTCCTTCCTTATCACTAGCCTAACATTTTGAGACCTATTTCTCCCAGAATTAGGTCTTGTTCTCTTTGCTTCCTGATTCTCTTTTCACTTGCAAAGTATCTTTTTATTTAACCCTAACAAGATTCCATATAAGAAAAAAAAAAAAAAAAGAAAAAAATTAGAAAGAAGAAACTTGACTATCCAGGTAGATTCCATGGGGATACAATCTAAGAACTTTTTTTTTTTTTTAACGTTTATTCCTTTTTGAGAGACAGAGGGAGAGTGGGGGAGGGAAAGAGAGAAAGGAAGACAGAATTTGAAGCTGGCTCCAGGCTCTTAACTGTCACCACAGAGACTGGCGTAGGGCTAGGACTTGTGAACAGTGAAATCATGAGCCGAAGTCAGACACCTAACCCACTGAGCCACACAGGTGCCGCTCTAGGAACTCTTTAATAAGGGCACATGTATACAGAACAGGAATTAGAAACCCGCATATTTCAATAGAACAAGCTGTAGCCAGCAAACAAAATGTCATCAATCCAAAGAAGTTTTCAGAGAGAATCAACGTTTGAAAATTTATGTTCCAAAGAAAATGCATTGCAACGACTAAGAATTTTTCCTCTCAGATTCTGAATGGAACCAGAGAGAGATGATGACTGCCTATAAAATAAAAGCCCAAGGCACCACGAACCTATTTGTGTTGGTGGCCATAACTACCAGTTGGGTTCATGACACAATTGATTCAGCTGTGGCAATTGCCTTCGACTCTAAAGAGAGCATAAATGAATAGATCAATCATGCCCCAGTCCGGTTTGCTAGCCACAGGACTCTAAAAATAAATAAATGTCACCGGAGAGAGCTTGAGAAGAGCAATGTTATCTACTAAAAAGGATACATTAGCCCTTTGTGTTTTTCCAAAGTCATTACTGAATGACTAGGGCAATTCATATGCCTCAGAACAGCACTGTTTACTTGTATTTTGATCCTTCAGCAGTATTTGGATTTTAGTATTTTTTTCTTAGAAGGGAGAGATAGGAAACAGCCTGTTTCAGAGTTTCCCAAAGTGTGCATGCTTAACAATTGCACACAAGAGGATGAGTATTTTACTCCTGGCGGTGGGGCAAGATGGATCTCTTAGGCCAATCTTGGAGACATCTGGCCGCCAAATTATTTGCTGAGTAGCCTTCAGTTCTGAGAGAGGATTGGGGCAGGGTGGGAAATGAGCTTTGACCAAGACCTGTTGTGGATACCAGAGACAGAAAGAAAAGTCTTTTAAAAATCATGATAAGGTGGAATCAGCCTTAGGATGGGCTGAAGGACAAGTATTTTGCCTGTGAAGTTTTTTTTTTAAGTTAAAAAAGTTTTTTTAATGTTTATTTTTGAGAGAGAGGAAGAGAGAGAGAGAGAGAGACGGAGGGTGAGCTGAGAAGGGCAGAAAGAGAGCGAATCACAGAGTTCAAAGCAAGCTCCAGGCTCTGAGCTGTTAGCACAGAGCCTGACAACATGGGGCTTGAATTCACGAATCCAGAGATCATGACCTGAGCCAAAGTCAATGCTTAACCAACTGAACCACCTGGGGCCCCAAGTTTTTTGTTTGTTTGAGAGAGAGAGAATGTGTGCATGTATATAAGCAGGAAAGAGAGAGCAGAGAGAGAGGGGAACAGAGGATCTGAAATGGGCTCTGCACTGACTTCAGTGAGCCTGATGCAGGGTTCGAACTAACAAACTGAAGTCATGTCCTGAGCCCAAGTTGGCCACTCAACCAGCTGAGCCACCTAGCCGTCTACCTCTGCCTGTGGAGATTTTCAGGGTTATCTTCTGTTTGTAGTCATTGATCTTGGATTCCCTTTCACAGTAGTAATACACTTTCCTTTTTAAATAAATAGTTTACATTTAAAAGGTGAATTGACTTGGGGTGCTGGGGTGGCTCTGTCGGTTGAGCATCCAGCTTTGGCTCAGGTCATGATCTCACAGTTTATGAGTTCGAGCCCCGCATCAGGCTCTTTGCTGACAGCTAGCTCAGAGCCTGGAGCCTGTATTCAGATTGTATGTCTCCCTCTCTCTCTGACCCTCCTCTGCTCACGCTGTCTCTCTCTCTCTCTCAAAGATAAATAAAACATTTAAAAAAATTTTTTTAAAGTGAATTGACTTAAGGTAAAAGTGCTTATTAGTATGACATTCAGAGGCAACAAAGTGTCTAAAGCTAATGTGTGAATGGTTGGTGTTCAGGAGCTGTTAACTTAGAGAGGAGCCCCTCCTGTACTGCCCTGGGAATTTTGAACAGTTTACTTTTACTTTCTTACTTTCTCTGAACCTCATGATGCTCAACAATAAAATGCTTGGATGAGAAACACAAACGTCTCCAGGCAATTATGAAGAATAAATAGTAGGTGCTCACTTAATATTTAGTCCCTTTCCTTCCCTTGGTACTATGTGAAAAAGCGGCTAACTCTCCTTATGGAATTCCCCTGCCTAGCCTCTAGTTCATGAAGTATAGTCAGAAATTGTTCAAATTACTAGATAACTTTGCATGCAAACCAACAGAGGCTAGATGTGTAGCCCAACAGATTTTATTTGCAGAAAAGACAGAAGAGGTAAGTATTGTCCTATCACTAAACAGTATATTCTAAGGCACGACGCTATGGTGTGACTGGTCTGCAGGACAGTTCTGGGTATTCCTGACCAAAACCCAGAACAACAGGATACACACACACATACACACACATGCATGTGTGCACACACATGTATAGTCTGTTACTTTGGGTTGTGGATATGTGTCTGTATTTTGGGAGGAAGCCAGAAACCTCTTTAAAATCATAATTTTTGAAGGGTGCCTGGGTGGCTCAGTGGGTTGAGCAACCAACTCTTGATTTCGGCTTAGGTCATGATCTCACAGTTGGTAAGTTTGAGCCCTGCATGGGGCTCTGTGTTGACAGCGCGGAGCCTGCTTGGGATTCTCTTTCTCTCCCTCACTCTACCATTCCCCCGCCTTTCTCTCAAAATAAATGAACTTTAAAAAGTTAATAAAACATAAAATAAAACAAATATATATATATTTATATAATGTTTGAGATAGAAGGAGAATTTTGTACCATTATTTTTCTCCCTCCTTTCCTCTCATTTTTTCTACTTATGCTGAATATTCTCTTCTATGTAGCTCATAGAACTGGACCTCACAAACCTGACTACAAAACTCGGTCACACTTGCTTTTACTGCTCATACAGTAGCCTGAGTCCTTCTCCAACCACCCAACCTCCCTTCTCCCACCTCTGCTCACCAGACCCAGATAGAAACCAGCCCTTCTCAAGGTATTCCCCAGATACCTCCGGGGGTCTCCAAGGGCCCTGCCAGGGGTGGTCATAGCACAGTCACCTGCCCTTTCTGCCCTTCCTCCTCCTCCACCTCCCAACCTGATGCCACTCACAAAAGCCTCACCGTGGGCCCTTCTGATGGTGTTAGTCGTAAGAAGACTAATATCAGTGTCTGGTAGAGTCTTCACCAATTGTCTGGACGCCCAAGGGAGAAAAAAGCTAGAGCTGGGCTCCATGTGGCTTTCACTGGTCATCCGGGCACCTGAGGAGCGCCAGTTTCCATTTAGAAAAGAGCTTGAGCGGTCTCCTCTCTAACTGCATGCTACACTTTGCCTACCAGGAAACAAAGCAGTTCTGTTTTGGCCGGAGTTTGAAAGTCTCAAAAAGGGTTAGTTCCATCAGTTCTAGCTAGACCTTCAGATCTTGCTCAGAATTTCATCAACTGTCATGAAAACACTACCATTAAGTTTTGGATTTCTCTTCTTTTATCCCAAGGGTTGAAACCCAAACACAGACAAACATTACTACATCTCTTTTCATGTCTTCCTGGCCCCTCATTTAAAAATGAAGACAAATAGGGATTCCTGGGTGGCTCAGTAGGTTAAGCATCCAACTTTGGCTCAGTTCATGATCTCACAGTTCCTGAATTCAAGCCCCACATTGAGCTCTGTGCTGATGTTCATTTTTTTTTAATGTTTTATTTATTTTTTTATACAGAGAGAGAGAGACAGAGCATGAGAGGGGGAGGGGCAGAGAGAGAAGGAGACACAGAACCGGAAGCAGGCTCCAGGCTCTGAGCTAGCTGTCAGCACAGAGCCTGACATGGGGCTCGAACCCACGAACGTGAGATCTGACCTGAGCTGAAGTCAGAGGCTTAACCGACTGAGCCACCCAGGCACCCCTGTGCTGATGTTCAGAGCTGGAACCTGCTTCTGACTCTGTGTCTCCCTCTCTCTGCCCCTGCCCTACTTACACCCTGTTTCTCTCTGTCTCTCAAAAATGAATAAAAATGTTTAAAAATTAAAAAGAATAAAAATAAAGACAAATAAACACCCCTATCCCTCCAAAAGAAATCTAACCTACCCAGATGCAACTCTCCTCCCATAAATAAGCTTTTCTTCTTTCTCACCTGCAAATCTTTTTTTTTTTTTAAGTTCCTGGAAGTCCCATCCCCTTAAGCTTCTCTCACGGAGGCTGCAAAGTCTATGTACCATGGAATAATTTACACTTTTATGGACTGCAAAGTATAAAATTGTTTGAATCAGTGAAATTACATTTCTGCCCTGTGTTCCCCTCCCTGATCATAATTTTAAATTAAAAATTTTGACAAAGTTTATCCTCATAGCAGCCATATCCATCACCAATTTATTTGTAATGACTGTGCATTTTTTCCAATCATGAGTCTAGGAAGGAAATAAGAATACATCACCAAAAGTTACACTTTCTCATCTATCTAGTTCCAAGGATCACTACTTTTACTTTAATACATGTATAATAAATCTAGACGATAATTCAGAAGACCGCGATTTTAATCACTCCTAATTTGGAATTAACCAAATGACCTTGACACACCATTTTTTAAGTGTTTCTAAAATATTTTCATTACATGTATTTTTCCATACAAATAATATCTACAGTGAGAGTATATACTGATATAACTTTTTTGAGAACAATCTAGCAATATTATCTATGAAAATATTAATAGCAATAACCTGAGAGTTGACATTTTTCCAACTTTTATTTTTATTTTTTAATGTTTATTTATTTTGAGGGAGAGAGAGAGAGAGAGAGAGAGAGTGAGTGAGAGCAGTGGAGGAGCAAAGAGAGAGGGAGCCACAGAATCCAAAGGTTCCAGGCTCCGAGCTGTCAGCACTGAGCCCGATGTGGGGCTTGAACTCACGAACCATGAGATTGTGACCTGAGCCCAAGTCAGACGCTTAACTGACTGAGCCACTCAGGTGCACCATATCAATTTTAATTCTTATTTGTGTTTAGTTTTTTTTTTTTTTACACTGAGTATGTAGTGTCCATATAACTAAAAATATTGCAAAGGTTTACAAAATACAGAAAGAAAAAAGAAATTTGTCCAAAACTCCAGTCCAGGTCAGATTAAAGTCTTCTGAATTGCTGTCTATTATTTTCATGTGGAATTAATTGTGATCAGAAAGCCACTTAATTTGTGTGGTTAGATTTGCTATGGTGCTTACAACTCACCCTCCCATCCCTGCCTAAACTCAGTTTTATTTATGCCGAAAATGGCTTCTGCAAATTTTCCCTCTTCATCTGTTACTCTCTGACAACCTTTCCATTAAGGCCCAAACCAAGTCCACGTCATCCCTAAAACCAGCTTCCAGATCCTTCTTTCCCTTCAGGGACTACCTGGTCCATTCATTTGTCACTCAGATAATACCATGGCTGTTGTAAACCATCCTTTTACCTGCCTTTCTGGTCTCCTCCTGGATCTGAGTTTCTCCGGGGTCTAGACTGTGCCCCAGATATTTTCCATTCTCCATGGTGAGCATGATGCAGCAGACATTCAAAACTTGTTTAAAGATATAATAAAGTGATCTTAATCCTATTAACATCTGTTTATTAATACTGCACACAGCATCTTAGAGGAGATGCTTATTATAAAAATATTTCCCGTACTGTGGATTTGAGATGACCACATGGAGTGATGGAACAATGCCTGGCCAGTGGCCACCTTTTCCTCCCAGCATGGTGGACTTTTAGCTACTCAAAATTCTATGACTAAGCAATTTCCTTTTTAGCATTCCTTTAGAGAGATTCATTTCCCTGAACAGTTAGTCATCTCTCAGGATAATTACCTTTTCCTCTCTTTCTGCAATGACTGGAAGGTTGACATTGGAAAGTGGAGATAAATGTCTTTACAAAATGTTTGTATCTGGAGTCCATAATAACTTCTATTTTTAATTTGTTAATTTGTGTGTGTTTATTCATTAATTTGCCATCTGTGACTGTTTTCCTTATAAGTGGTAAAAATTTCAAAAGACAGTTTTACAAACATAAATTATTTTCAACCATATAGTAATTATTATTATAAACAGACTACTCAAGCACCTCTTCACTTGATATTATTAAATTGTGTCTAATTGTCCTTTTCTTTGTAATACTTTTTCTCTATCAATGTTTTTAATTTTCTTTAAATTTTTTTAGATCTTTATTACATTTTTTCCGAAAGTAAGAAATTTTTTTCCAACAGCCTGGTGATGGCCAATTTGGATCTTCACCTATTTTTCTCTATGTATCTAAGTATGTATGTATGTATCTATCTATTCATTCATTCATTATTCTAAGAAATCTCTACACCCAACATGGGGCTAGAATTCACAACCAGTGCCACATGCTCTTCCAATTGAGCCAGTCTAGCACCTGTGGATCTCCGTCTATTTTTTAAAAAACTAGACCACTTTCTTACACCATACGTAAAAATAAACCAAAATGGATGAAGGACCTGATTGTGAGACAGGAAACCATCAAAACCCTAGAAAAGAAAGCAGGAAACAACCTCCTTGGCCTCAACTGCAGCAATTTCTTCCTCGACACATCCCCAAAGGCAAGGGAATGAAGAGTAAAAATGAACTATTGGGACCTCATCAAGATGAAAAGCTTTGCACTGCAAAGGAAACAATCAAAAAAACTAATAGGTAATCAATGGAATGAGAAAAGATAGTTGCAAATGACATATCGGATTAAGGGCTAGTACCCAAAATCTATAAGGAATTCACCAAACTCCACATCCAAAAAACAAATAATCCAGTGAGGAAATAGGCAGAAGACATGAACAGACACTTCTCCAAAGAGGACATCCAGATGGCCAATAGACACATGAAGCGATGCTCAGTGTCACTCATCATCAGGGAAATACAAATCAAAACCACACTGAGATACCACCTCACACTGGTCAGAGTGGCTAAAATGAACAAATCAGGAGACCATAGATGCTGGCGAGGATGTGGAGAGACGGGCACCCTCCTACACTGTTGGTGGGAATGTAAACTGGTGCAGCCGCTCTGGAAAACAATGTGGAGGTTCCTCAAAAAACTATCAGTGGAACTCCCCTATGACCCAGCAATAGCACTGCTAGGGATTTACCCAAAGGATACAGAAGTGCTGATGCATAGGGACACATGTACCCCAATGTTCATAGCAGCACTGTCAACAATAGCCAAATTATGAAATGAGCCTAAATGTCTATCAACTGATGAATGAATCAAAAAGATGTGGTTTACTATACAATGGAATACTACGTGACAATGAGAAAAAATGAAATCTGGCCATTCATAGCAATGTGGATGGAACTTGAGGGTGTTATGCTAAGTGAAATAAGTCAGGCAGAGAAGGACAGATACCATATGTTTTCACTCATGAGTGGAACAGAAGAAACTTAATAGAGGACCATGGGGGAGGGGAAGGAGGAAAATTGGGGAGAAGGAGTGAGGCAAATCATGAGAGACTCTTGAATACTGAGAACAAACTGAGGGCTGATGGGGGAGGGGGAGAGGAGAAGAGGGGTGATGGGCATGGAGGAGGGCACTTGTGGGAATGAGCCCTGGGTGTTATATGGAAACCAACTTGACAATAAACTATAAAAGAAATAAACAATACAAGACTAAAATAAATAAATAAATAAATAATCATCTTTTCAATTAAATAATCTCTTAGGGGCACCTGGTTGGCTCAGTCAGTTAGGCATCAGACTGTTGATATCAGCTCAGGTTGTGATCTCTCAGTCATGAGACTGAGCCCAGAGTGGGGCTCTGGGCTGAGCACAGAGCCTGCTTGGGATTCTTTCTCTTCCCCTCTTTCTGACTCTCCACTCCCTCACACACATGCATGGGCTCTCTCTCTCAAAATAAATAAATATTTAAAAAACGTCATCTTTCAAAAATGTCTTGTTCTTATAAAAATTAGATGATACATGTGCATTTCAAAAAATCAGAAAATACAGATAAATTAAAAATTGCCCATGTGACTCAGTAGATTGACCATCCAATTCTTGATTTCAGCTTATGGCAGGATCTCACCATTTGTGAAACTGAGCCCCCTGGCAGGCTCTGCACTGACATCATGGAGCCTGCTTGGGATTCTTTCTCTCCCTCTCCCTCTAGCCCTCACCTCCCCCTTCAAAATAAATAAATAAAAAGAAAGAAAATTGACTAGTACTGGAAGGATATGTGTGGATTAAGAAAAACGTTCCACAGACAAGAATGAATTATTTTTGTTAGAAAGTGATATAAAAACAATTATTGTCAGATAAAGAGGTAATCAGTGGGCAGACAGTCAAAAGTGTAGGGAAAGAATTATAGAGGCAGTTAATTGATAAAAACATTATTATGTTCCTTATTTGGGTTTTATGATATTTGCAACATTTGTCACCTTTTAAAAATTACAGTTTGTTATTTCTTATCTTGTTCTAAATAAATATTTGCTTTCATACATAACTTCATATTTGTGCTTTTGTATTCTTTTTCTTAAAAATTGTTCTTACTAAATTGTGTAAGCTTCAGACTCCACAAAATCTGGATCAATCCCTGTTGGGATGAATGTTGCTGTTGTTGTTAATGAAGTATTGTGATTAGATATTGCAAAAAATTGGGATAAAGAAACATCCAAAACACATAGGAAAACCACTGGTGAAACAAAGCCATAATGCATGTCAAAATGAGCTATTTGGGTCGTAATAATTCATGCTCTATTCAGAGATCCAGCATTTATGAAACAAGATTTGGGTGCTCCCTCCACCTCAGAGCACTGTTTCCTGTGCAAATTCTAAGTGACTTACATTTAATTTCTGTACCTGCCATGGAGACTTAGCTTTCTAATTTTATTCCTTGGATGCAATTTTTGGTTTAAATTGTAGAATTTGTGCATAGTCTTTTGTTTAAATTGTAAAGATTTGTTGGTTTCCTACCAGCCACACAAATGACATCTCCTTTAGACTGAATTTTGGAGCAGTCAGAGATCATAATGATTTAGCATTCACTCATCCATTAAAGATGTATTAGGCAGGACATTGCAGTCAGTAGTACCCCATGGGAGGGATGGGAATATAAAGATGAATAAGACATTGCTCACGGTCTACTGAAAGGAGACTCACGGTCTAGGAGAGACATACTTAAACATTGTGCTATGGAGAGAAAAAGTAGTTGATTAGTTGAGTGGAGGTGGTCCCAAAAGACTTCTTACAGGCATTAAAATTTAAGCTATATCTTGAAAGACAAAAACAGTTAATCACATTGAGATAGAGAAGAGTATTCATGGCAAAAAGAAGAGTAGAGTAATAGCAAACAGGGATGATTAAACATGGTATTTCAGGATAGAAGGAGAAGCTGAATGAGATGTGATCAGGGAAGTATCGAGAGTGGCAACAGAGTGTGGGCTGGGGCCAGACCATGGACTTTCCTGAAAGGTTTCTAAGCAGTATGTAACTATTATATTTGTGTCTGAGAAAGTCCACCCTAGCTGACTTTATTTGAATCCATGAAAATGGGGAACTTAATATGCAAATATACTTTCAGTTTTTTAGATCTAAGACAAAACTTGGCATTTTTGAACTCAATGTCTTCTTGGACTAAGATTTGCTGAGACATGATATCCCTAAATAGGGTTGAAAACTGTATCAGGAGGGATCTGAAGCATAAATGTTTAATTCTTATGAGCAGTGATGTCAATGTCAAAGTTTCGAATTTTCTGAACAGAGCAAATAACACTATTACTTAATCCTGGTCTCCTTTGACTTGTGGCCCATCCACCTAATTCCCCCACCTGTAACGGACTTGTTTGGTTTCTTACATAGTATTTAAAATCAGGATTTGGGGCACCTGAGTGGCCTAGTGGGTTAAGTGGCTGACTTCAGCCCAGGTCATGATCTTGCAATTCGTGAGTTTGAGCCCCAAGTCGGGCTCTGTGCTGACAGCTCAGAGCCAAGAGACTGCTTCAGATTCTGTGTCTCCTTCTCTCTCTGCCCCTCCCCTGCTCATGCTCTGTCTCCCAAAACTAAATAAACATTAAAAAATAAAAAGAAAATAAAACCAGGATCATACAGCTCCTAACTACCACATATATAAAAATTCCTTAGGTTTCTACATTTGGAACATTAACTTGAAAATTAAGATGAAATAATACATTTTATTTCACAAATTCTACACACATTTGTGCCAAATGTATACTTATCAAGTGGCTCTACCAAAAATTGTACCTGTGTAGGTTTTTAGCTGTTTGAAAATAAAGCATTATAAAATTATGGTTTTAATTTTGAGCTAGTTTTCCTTTAGTAAAGAATTAATCATTGAACTATTTTAAAATGTGTTTCTATTTTCATAATCTATCATCTAACCTATGAATAAAATGGAGAGATTAAATATATATAAATATATTTTATATATAAATACATAAAAGGTAATACTAAATTAATTTACCAGGCTTTGCATGTATTTCTTACCTCATCTAAAACAAATGACTTTCTTAATGTTTTCATTTCTACAGCAAATATACTTTCAATAATGTCTCAAAATAGCAATGTCTTATTTATGAATTAATAGGCATCATCAAGTGATAATGATTAAAAGATACACCAGGCTTATGCAGCAGCAACAGACTGAAAATAAAAATAATTCAACAGCCAATACTTTTCTTCCTTACTTAAATTCTTGCTCATAGCAAGCCTAACCTGATTCCTTCTTTGCCTTGTCTAAGATCCACGCCTATAACAAAACAGAGACAGAGAAGCATAATCACTAACTATCCTTCATGAACTTCCCAAAGTAATTGTCTGTTTGGTCAATTTTTAAATCAAATTTACCCTCCAACTCAAACTGCAAATTAAAAAGTATCTTTACTTCCTCTGGTGCCAGACTCTGTCTAGTGGAGCACATTGGCGGGATATTATCTACAAATCAATGTTTAAAGAGAAAAAAAAAGTAACTTTTTATTTATTTATTTTTTTGTTGTTTGTTTTTTGGATACCTCTCTTGAGAAGTAAGGGAATATATGCCCGATTTTTTTTTTTTTTTTAAGAAAGAAGGAAACTAGCTAGACGCATGACAGTCCAGTGTTCGTAGGCACACCTCCCCCATCCCTGCTTCTCACCCAGAAGCCCTTGCCCAGGTACACAGGAGACATGCCTGGTGATGGAAGCGCTGGGTGTAAGAGGAAGAATGGAGAGGCATGTGCCCATCAGAATGGGGAATTGGTTTAATCACATGGGTTGTTTTTTTTAGCAGTTACTCAGAATCATAGCTAACAATTAAAGAGTGTTCCCCAAGTGCCTGGTCTTGCTTTGAGTTCCTTCTATGTAGTCATTCATTTCATACTGTGAGGATTAAATGAGCTCATATGTGTCAGGTCCTTGAAACTGTGCCTGGGCCACAGCAAGCACTCAGAAATTTTCAGCTGGCAATTTTTACCTTGTTTTTATTGCACTAGTTTTTCTACAACAGCATCATCATCATAACACTACCTATATTATTATTCCCATTTACAGAAAAGGAAACTCGGACACAAAGAGATTAAGTTACTTCCTCAAAGGGGTTGTCTTCCTCGGGATTCAACAGTCAATAGTAACAAAAAGCCACGATGCAATACTGTGGTCCCGGGCGTGTCATCATCCTTTATATGAACTACTCCCTCCTTAAATTCTTCTTTCCTATGACCATTGATAAAGCAGAGATTTTTGTTACTAATCAAAAACCTGGATGTAGAGCCAATATGGTTCTTTCTGCAGGTGTCCCAGAAGAGTGGAGGAGAAATGGGGAAAGTAAAATGAAGCCCTGTTATGCATTATCCTTCTACAGATTTGGTTACACCGCAAGACCAATGCGTCCTCACACGCATGGCCCGTCCCATTGTAACACAGAGCAGAGAGTGGCCCCAGTGTTCTATCAAGGTTCAACTGGCCTTATTTTTCTGAAGGACATACAGACAGGGTGATTTAGCATTCTGCCTAGGGAGGAATGAGGTGTGTGTGTGTGTGTGTGTGTGTGTGTGTTTACACATACTTGAAAAGGTTCCCCCAGATAATTCTGACCTCCCAAAACACACTACAGGATCAAGAAACTGTAGCTTTCAGAAATCGTAAAACCACATTTACAAAAGCATCACACTCCAGGAAAGACATGTCATTTCTGATTTGTAAAGCTTATGGGGAGGGAGGGGATCCTTTTATTTGTCATTCCTTCAGGTTCTGAGGCAGGGGACCTTGCCATCAATAGCAGAGAAAAGTGAAGTTGTTCTTTCTGAGTTTCTATCACCATCATAAGGAAGCTGTAGGCTAAAATTGTTCTTGGTTTTCTCTTATCCTCAGATAAAATAATCTAAGTTAAAGTAAAAAAGATGTTAAATGTTAGTGTACATATCCTCAAATCAACAATTAATATGATTTGTTAAAAGAGTTATTCCGGGGGGTGAGGGGGTGGCTCATGGGTGGCTCAGTGGGTTAAGCGTGGGACTTTATCAGGTCATGATTTCCCATTTTGTGAGTTCAAGTCCCATGTCCAGCTCTGCGCTGACAGCTAGAAGACTGGAGCCTGCTTCAGATTCTGTCCCTCTCTCTCTCAGTCCCTCCCTCTTCTCTCTCTCTCTCTCTCTCAAAAATAAATAAATAAATAAATAAATAAATAAATAAATAAATAAACACACATTAAAAAACATTTAAAAAAAAGAGTTAGTCCAGGGGCACCAGGGTGGTTCAGTCAGTTAAGGGGCCTTGTGACTCTTAGTTTAGGCTCAGGTCATGATCTCAAAGTTGGTGCGATGGAGCCCTGCCTTGGGGCTCCATGCTGAAGTGTGCACACTCTTGAGATTCTCTCTCTCTCTCTGCCCCTCCCCTCTGCATGCACCTTCTTGTCTCTCTCTCAAATTAATAAACCTAAAAGAAAAGAGTTATTTCATACTGAAGAAAATAGTTATTTCCTATTTATCATAAGCTTTCACATGAGGTCTCCTGAGGAATGCTTTGACTTGGGGCTGGGGTAAACCGTCAGTCTTTGTATCACAGAGCAGTGAGATGCCATTAATCATTAAAAAAAAAAAACCATTCAAAGTGATTCATGGTAGGCATGCATTTTAAAGGTATTGAAAAAATTTAAAGATAACTTACAAACAGAAATATTGAATTCCTTTGACCTGGTAAAGTTCCGTCATTTATGAATTATTAATGATGGTATATAAAAATGCTTTTCCTCTCAAGAGCCCAAAGCACTAAGTAGTCAAATTCTGGTTCCTTCTTAGATGCCTGACTCAATAGATAGAAATACTTAAAGTGTGTCCATTTCCTACATCGAGAAATCAAGGTATTCGTACATATGTCTTATCTATCCCCATTTGAACCCTTAAAATGCTATTTGAAAATTCAGTGATGATCAGAATCTTTCAAAAGATACTTTACAAAATAGGGATGCCCAGGCATCACCTGTCAACCAACCATGTATTTGGACATGGTGGAGATGAAGATGGATGGTCTGTGACTTGCTTAGTAAAGATAGGATTGAAGTTATTCTTCAGTCTTTGTGATTTATTATGTTAGATTGGCTCATGTTCTCAGTGTTCTTTGGGACACTAAGCTTAAATCTCTTGGAACTTCAGATCTGTTTTAATGTTGAATTCAGTATAGCTATCCTCCAAGTTAAACGCCCCAGAGAGCAATTTTCAAAGATGTTAAGTCTATATAACAGCATCAGAGAAAAAGGAAGTTGGTTATTCAGTGGACACTCTATTAACAATCATTTATTAACATCTTACTCTATGTTCCAGATGGCAACCAGCACTGTGAAAAAGGAAGGGAAACTCAGATGATCACCTACGTTTAAACAACCGCAATTATAAAATAAGGTACTGGGGTCACCTGGGTGGCTCAATCAGTTAAGCGTCTGACTCCGGCTCAGGTCATGATCTCATGGTTCAGTTCGTGGGTTGGAGCCCCGCATCAGGTTCTGTGCTGACAGCTAGCTGTGGAACACTCTAACTGGCAAAGCCTGGGACAAATGTCCACCCCCAGAACCACAGTGAGGCGACTTGCCCGTAATACATGAGTGTGGAAAATTAGAATGCTATAGCAAGAAAGATGGGAAATGGATGCCATATAGGCAAAACACATCTACAAAATCCCTGAATGACACAGGTGTTAGAGGACAAGGACAAGGAAGCAGAAGACTTTATGAATCACAAGTACATAAAAAATAGAGTTTGACCCATAATGTTGTGAAAGGCACTTTGTAATGAGCATTACCTAGCCAACTATTACATGATAATCTTAAAGAGAAGATGCATCAATATGTCATCCATACCTCATTACCATCATTATAGTGAATACCTTCTAGGTTTCTTGCATTTCTTGTTTTGTGTTTTACCTTTGTATTTATTTTTATTTACACTATTCTAATAGGAAGATTTTTTTTAAGTCTCTCCAATTGAAGCATAAATATTTTTCGAGGCAGCTGACAGAATTTTTTCCCTTTGAAGCATAGATTTCGTTTTTTCTTTTTTCTTTTTAGCTTCTTCTTACCTTTACTCTCGTATCTCCATCTATTTTCCCAAGACTCTGATATATTCAATGTGTGGCAAGAAAGCTCTCAAGGGGGCGCCTGGGTGGTTCAGTCGGTGGCTTCAGCTCAGGTCATGATCTCATGGTCCATGGGTTGGAGCCCCGCATTGGGCTCTGTGCTGACAGCTTGGAGCCTGGAGCCTGCTTCAGATTCTGTGTCTCCCTCTCTCTCTGAACCTCCCCTGCTCATACTGTCTCTCTCTGTCTCTCAAAAATAAATTTAAAAAACATTAAAAAAAATTAAAAAAAAATAAAAAAGAAAGCTCTCAAGTAGGGGGTGCCTGGCTGGCTCAGTCAGTAGAGCAAGTAACTCTTGATCTTGGGGGGCAGTGAGCCCCACATTGGGTGTAAAGATTACTTAAAAATAAAATTTAAAAAAAAAGGAATCATGGAGAAAAGATAGCCAGTCACCATGGCAGAAGTTTCTATAAAATGATAGATTCTTAAGCACCCTTAGACCAGGAGAAGCCATAGGATATGGGTAGAATTCAAGGAAGGAGAATATTGATGTATTTGGAACGTCTATTATTTTCTTCAGTGACGGTGTAGTGCTCTATGCATTTGCTAGGAATTACTTGTTGTATGGGCATAATATTGAAAATAGTTCTGTGGAAAGAATTCTTGTCTCTCTGGAATTTTTCAGGAATCAGAGTTCAAAGAGAAAGAAAGAAGAGAATAAGGAAGTAACCGGAGCTGATAAACTCTCTTAAGCTCTGGCCAGCATCCCTGATTTGTAAACGGAATGGTGCCAGATGAGGACCCCACAGAGGAACATGGGAGAAAAACAGGAGGAGAGTGAGTTTTGAAATCTAGTCAGTGAGCTGACATTTGATAATCCAGGAAGTCAGGTACAGTACTGCAGCTGTCAGCGAGTTAGACTTCACTCGTGGTTCTCGAACCATCACAATCACCTGGGGATCATTTAAAAAACAGACTCTTAGGGGTGCCTGGGTGGCTCAGTCTGTTAAGCGTCTGAAGCTTTGGCTCAGGTCATGATCTCACAGTTTGTGGGTTCGAGCCCTGCATTGGGCTCTGTGCTGACAGCTAGCTCAGAGCCTGGAGCCTGCTTTGGATTCTGTATCTCTCTCTCTGACCCTCTCTTGCTTGTGCTCTCTCTCTCTGTCTCTCAAAAATAAAATAATAATAATAATAAATTTTACAAAATTAAAAAATTAAAAAAAAACCAGACTCTTGGTAAAGACTTGATCACAGCTAATATAAAACTGTTAGAGCTTTTTCCAGGTTTGGTAGCAATTCTAAAATATTTTCAGTCCAAAACCATTAATAAATGTGTAGGCCAAAATGTATTTTCCTAAACTAATAATAATCAAATCAAACCTGAAGAGTGTTGCTAAGGGAAAATTGGAATAATCTTTCTTATCTCTGTATAGAAAATGATATTACAAAGTAATTGTCACAGAAGAGGCAATAAATATCTAGTCGCTTTGTAGAAGAAAAACATTATGGAGGTGAGTCAGATGTTACCTAATACAAATATAATATTTCTAAAAAATAATAAAATAAAAGTAGACTCTTGGCTCCACCCCAGCTACCCTGAATCAGAGTGGGAGTGGGTGGACACCTCTGCCAAGCACTGTTCTAGTCACTTATTATTTTAGTCACTATTAGAATAGCCATTATAATACTATTTAATTCATTCAGCTGTCTCATTAGTCAGGTGTTGGTCCCTTTTACAGGTAAGGAAACTGAAGTTCAGAGAGGTTAAGTAACTGGAAGCAAGTCAGAAAGTTGTGATTCAAAACAAGGTCTGCTTCTAGAACCTTCTTTTTTAAAATGTTTTTTTATTTATTTTTGAGAGACAGAGAGAGACAGCATGAGCAGGGGAGGATCAGAGAGAGAGGGAAATACAGAATCTGAAGCAGGTTCCAGGCTCTGCGCTAGCTGTCAGCACAGAGCCCGAAGCGGGGCTCGAACCCACAAACCGTGAGATCATGACCTGAGCCGAAGCTGGACTCAACCAACTGAGCCACCCAGGTGCCCCTGCTTCTAGAACCTTCTTAACCACTGCACTCTGCCAGATCTGGAAGTGAGGCAATGCAGATACTCTCAAATTAAAAGTTGTATTTTTTTTCTTTAGCACCCAGAAAAAATTCAGAAACCGTATCCTTTCTTATGATGTCATTCAGTTCATATGTGAGCTTTTTAAAAAATAAACTTTAATTTGTCCCACGCTGTGTGTAGAGATTACTTAAAATAAAAATAAAACCTTAAAAATAATTAATGAATCAATATTGACACGTTATTAAGTGAAATCCATCTGTAACCTTTTTTTTCCCAGATACATTATTGAGAGTCAGCAGAACTGTGTGCAAAACTCAGGGCTAGCTAGCTCTTATGGCTCAGATGGTCTTTTGAATCCTAATTTACTCATGTCTAAAATGGAAATAACAAAAATAATGATTTCACAAGGACATGTTGGTAAGTTTGAAGAGGATCTCATACCTAATATTCTTTCCCTCGCTGAAGCATTTCCATTAGGACTGCTAAAACCTATAAAGAACCACGTGACTTTTATCTTCAGCCAAGCAGTTTGTGATACTGAATTCCAGAATAAAGTAGATTTACACCGCACGACACACTAGCCAGGTGAGGCCTGAGAGCACAGAGGAATAACAAATGAGGCAGCCAGGAAACCTTCTTTCAAGGGGAAGATGCAAGGAAGGGGTGGGGCTCAGTACACCCAGTTTCCGGGTCAGAGATCTCAATCAGACCATTTCCCTTCCCTGGGGAGAAGAGCCAGGTGGGGGGAAGGCCAGGGGCATTAGAAATTAGATATGCAGTTACGAATTGATGGATGTGTGTGAGTGCAAGTGATTGTATCTGCTACAAGGTGCAAGTAGGCACAGAAGGCATTGGCTCCAAATAACTCCTTTCTGCAACATTTATTCTTATTTTTCAGCAAAATAGCAGTATTTTTGCTCTAGAAACAGTCCAGTTGCTAACAGTGACTAGACACTCATGTAAGATTGTAAAAAAAAAATGTTATTTTGAGCTGCATCTCTTTTGTGATGGCTATACAGAAGTCAAATGATTACATCCCTTAGTTGCCTTTTCTCATAGTGATTTCTGGCTTATCTAGGGAGTCACGTTTTTTAAAACAAGGAATCCTAGGTCCCACTGGTTCAGATTATCTGTGAATGAGGCCGAGGTTTTTATATTTTGGAAAAGACTTTAGGAACTCTGATGATCAAAGAGTTTGGGTCCTACGAGCACACACTAAAGGGATATTTAACAATGAAATTTGATTTGGGAGAAATCGATTGTTGACTACTTTTTTGTCTAAAAATTCCATAGTTTTGAGTTACAGAGATGTATAAAAATATTGGTTCATTTTCTAAGCTTTTCTGACTTGGGAAATCTTTTCAAATAAGTAAAACATTTCAGTCTCAGCAAAACTATTGTATTACATAGTTTGCCTGGTTATCCACTATGAAGTACTAGCAGACAGGCTGCTGGAAAAGTTAATCTTTAGGAAGTCTGCAATTTGGAATGCAAATGCTATACCTATGTTTATATCCTCACCATTTCCTGAGAAGGTATACTCTTTGAACAGACTAAAATAAAGATATTGCCTCACCAACATTAAAAATAGGAGTATGTTTGAAACTCACACACTCATACCACTCCCCATGCTTCCTGAGCCCGCCCACAGCTTTCTCAAGTTTCTATCCCTGGCTGCAGAACAGCATACCCGCTTTCCTAAGCACGCTTCCCTCCTGCTCCATATTAATGCAGAAGCCATCGAGGCTGTTTCTAACTGTATTGGCGATAATGCTTTGTCCTTCCTATGTCATCCAAGGAGCCCTGGATTCCTTCTGAACAAGAGTTTGTTAGATCGCTCCACACTTGCACGGGGCACTGGGGTGGGGAGGCAGCCCACACTTACCTAGCTCATAATCCTGTGGGCTTTGGTTTCCCCTCGGCTGGTTTTGCTGTCCTTTGCTGGACCTCCTTCTATCGTCTGTGGCTAGCTGGCAGTTTAACTAGAGGCTGGCTGGTCTAAGGTGGCCACACTCCCATCTCAGGCCATGCGTAAATTGACTGGGGCCTGGCTGGCTAGGATACTTCAAATTTCCTTGTGCCCCTCATCTTTCAGCAGGCCAGCTTAGACTCCTTGATGTGATGAGCTCAGAGTTCTAACTGCAGGAAAAGATAACCAGGCCTAATGCACAAGTCCCTGCTTGCTTTATGTTTGTTAGTCTCATTGTCTAAATCAAGTCACAGGGCCAAGCCCAGATTCAAAGTATAGTGAAACGGAATCTACTCCTTAATGGAAGAAACTTTGAATTCACATTGTAAAGGGATGTGGCTACAGAGATGGGAAAAATTGTGGCCATCTTTGCAACCCAGCCCTAGTGCCTAGTTTTGTAAAAAGCTGTAAAAAGTTTTATAAGAAGCTTATCTACATCTAAGAAATGTAGATAAGTCATCTGCCGTGGTTAAATGGCTGTGGTTTATATTTTGTTTTAGCCTTTTGTGCTGATTGAGTTGCAAGTGAGGCAGATTCAGAAAAAATAAATCCCACTCAACAACACAAATCACTACTTTTCTTTCACGACATTAGTTTTCCAATTACCTCTGGAACTAGCTGCTGTCCACGACGGCTGCAGTTGGACAGAAGGGATACGGATGGTGTGTGCGGTGAAGGAAGCCTGCCCGTGCTCTGTCAGAGCAAAGGTCCCAAGGTAGTCAAGTAAGCCTTTCATCTTCCATGAGGCCTCCATGGACAAAAAGGTGACAGAAACAGAAGGGAAACAGAAATAATGCTCCTGTCTGACCAGACCAAATAGATGTGGCCACTGGGCCAAAAATATGTGTACATGATATAGTGAGCATACCTGGTGACTGAAAGAAAGGACACTTAGCCATGGCTCTGTCCTTGGATGAGAGACAGAAAGTGAAACAAAAACTCCAAGGGCTATTGCAAAGTGGACTCACGCTCCATGTGATGTCAGAGAACCCTTCGGTCTGAGGAAGGTGGTAATTCTCTTTGCCTGGGCATCACCGCAATGTGGCCTTATTTTTTAGGTTCCTTGTTTGTATTGAGGGAGAATCAGATTGTGCTCGGGATCTTCTCTCCCTCCCCAGCCCCATTTCACCCATGAACAGGTTCTGTGGATTATAGTTCTTCCGCACATGGCCTGATCACAAAGTTATCGCTCCCCATAAACCACTGAAGTGAAAATAGACCTTAGCTGTCAGCTGCCAACACTCTTTACTCTTGGTAAAGGCCCCAAGATCAGCAGTGAAGAAGTATTTCCCTTTCTGACATGCAACCAGATTTGGCTTTGCTTCTTGTCTTTTGAAACAAAGCAAGATTTAAGTGATGGGCAAATAACAGTGTTGCCTGAATTTTCCATATACCTCTGTTTTCCTCTGGTTTCAGAAAAATCAGGTAGAGAGGAAATAAACACTGGTATAGTATTGGAAGGGAATTTACAGCTATGCAGATCAATTTCCTAGGCTTAGAAAGGGGCCCTTGGGAGCTATTGACCCCTGGGAAAGAGCATGACCAAGAGCTTTGGGCTTGAGATGCCTTGCCCCCTCCCCCACCAGAGCACTCTGCTCTTATCTGTTTTGTACATTAGGATTTGCAAATATTTCTTTTGATAAAAGGCTGTTGATGCTTAAGACTTCATTTTGTGGGTGAGGAACTAGAGGCTCAGGGACGTGGGGTGACTTGCTCAAGTCACAGCTGCTGTCAGGTGCAGAGCTCAGGGCAGAAATCAAGTCCTGGTTCCTAGTTCACTGTTCTTTGTTCTATCACCGGCCATCTTCCCCTTCTCCTCATCTAAGCCAGGCGACTTCTTTTTGATAATGCTCCCTCGTGAGCGACTATAAATATTGCCAAAATGTTTGACATCAACCGGATGAAAATTGTTATCTCTCATTTGAACAATCGCTACAATATGATCTGGGCTCTGGCTTTGAGTTCTTCCTCTGCCTTTCACAAGCTGGGTGACTTAATCTTTCTCTATTGCAGCTTCCTCGCTGTGAAATAGAGATAATAACTCTCAACAACTGAGCTACTGTACAGCTTTTTGTAAGCGAGTAGATAGCTAATCTACAACATTGTTGATACTGGTTTATTGCTTTTCTTGAACAAAAATCTCTTAAAAATTCATGAATTGTAAAGGCCTCCACTAAAATGCGTTGTCTCTGAGCACTTTTGGAAGCACTGAAGATAATAATCAAAACAATCGCCATTTATATGGTACATAGCTTGAGTTCATTAAAGCATGATCAAAGGACTCGCGTTCTGTCTGAAAACCATGCACAAGAACTGCTAGGGAATGAGCCTCAAGAAATCACTGAACCGTTCTGAATCTTACAAAGCCTTGAGTACGAAAGGAGGGGTGGAAAAGAATCGCTGGGGCTGTCTTTTAAATGGTAAACAACACTAGCACCAAGAACTTCAGTTGGTCTTGAAATTTTCTGCTTCCCGTCTAGGAGCTGCTTCTAAATGTGGCAGCTCTCCCACTGCCTCATTAAAATGCCTTCACAGAATGGCTTCGAATCTGACAAGGATGAATGGTTGCCAAATGGGCCTTTTTCTGTGCTGGGCCTGTAGATAATTTGTCTCCAGCTAACAAGAACTGGCGCTAAAAGCCAAAAGTAGGGCATCAAAAGGCTTTAGACACTGGGTGAGGACTGTTCGGTGTTGCTCAAATGTGGAATGATCCCTGTGGTGTGAGATCAGATTATTTTATCAGTAAATTGGGCAAAGCTATGTTACAAAGTAGGCAAAATGGTATCCAGATGAACAGTAGTGCTCATGGCTTCTAGTTTCTTTCACTATTATGTAAAACATCCAGATTATGTCAGATTATACCTACATCTGTAGATCGAGTGTGGAAGAGAACCATGGGGTGATGAACCGGTGTTAGGAGATCTGTGTTCAGGTTCTGGCTCAATTATTGGGTGTCTCTGCTGGATTAAACTTTGGACCTCTGTTTCCTCATCTGTGAAATAAATAGTGGGGTAGAAAGTGAGACTGAGCTTTCTAAAGTACTTTTCCAGTTCTAACAGCTTCTTATGGCTAAAGGTAATAAAGACCAACATCTTTCTTTCTTTGGGTTAAATTGTCCTACATATCAAATCCCAATGGATTTTAAAACTATATTGATTCTGAGGCACCTGGCTGGCTGTTTGCTGAAGCACATTGACTCTTGATCTCAGGGTTAAGGGGAAGGCACTCTTCCCCACAAGTGCCCCCCTCCATTACTATCACCCTCCTTCCCCTTCCTTCTTCAGCCCTCAGTTTGTTCTCAGCATTCAATAGTCTCTCATGATTTGCCTCACTCCCTCTCCCCAACTCCTTTCTCCTCCCTTTCCCCTTCCCATGGTCCCCTGTTAGGTTTCTCCTGTTAGACCTATGAGTGACAACATACGGTATCTTTCCTTCTCTGCCTGATTTATTTCACCTAGCACGACTCCCTCCAGGTCCATCCATTTTGCTACAAATGGCCATATTTCATTCCTTCTAATTACCATGTAATATTCCATTGTGTATATATATATACCATATCTTCTTCATCCATTCATCAGTTGATGGACATTTAGGCTCTTTCCATAATTTGGCTATTGTTGAAAGTGCCACTACGAACATTGGGGTAAATGTGCCCCTATGCATCAGCACTCCTGTATCCCTTGGGTAGATCCCCAGCAGTGCTATTGTTGGGTCATAGGGGAGTTCTACTGATAGTTTTTTGAGGAGCCTCCACATTGTTTTCCAGAGCATCTGTACCAGTTTACATTCCCACCAACAGTGTAGGAGGGTGCCCATTTCTCCACATCCTCACCAGCATCTATAGTCTCTTGATTTGTTCATTTTAGCCACTCTGACTGGTGTGAAGTGGTATCTCAGCATGGTTTTGATTTGTATTTCCCTGATGATGAGTAACGCTGAGCATCGTTTCATGTGCCTGTTGACCATCTGGATGTCCTCTTTGGAGAAGCGTCTGTTCAGTCTTCTGCCCATTTCTTCACTGGATTATTCGTTTTTTGGGTGTGGAATTTAATAAGTTCCTTATAGATTTTGGATACTAGCCCTTTATCTGATATGCCATTTGCCACTATCTTTTCCCATTCTGGTGGTTGCCTATTAGTTTTTTTGATTGTTTCCTTTGCAGTGCAGAAACTCTTTATCTTGATGAGGTCCCGATAGTTCATTTTTGTTCTTGATTCCCTTGCCTTTGGGGATGTGTTGAGGAGGAAGTTGCTGTGATTGAGGTCAAGGAGGCTATTTCCTGCTTTCTCCTCTAGGGTTTTGATGGTTTCCTGTCTCACATTCAGGTCCTTCATCCATTTTGAGTTTATTTTTGTGAATGTGTAAGAAAGTGGTCTAATTTCATTCTTCTACAGGTTGCTGTCCAGCTTTTCCAACACCACCTGTTGAAGAGGCTGTCTTTTTTCCATTGGATACTCTTTCCTGCTTTGTCAAAGATTAATTGGCCATACACTTGTGGGTCCAGTTCTGGGCTCTCTACTCTATTCCATTGGTCCATGTGTCTGTTTTTGTGCCAATACCATACTGCCTTGATGATGACAGCTTTGTAGTAGAGGCTAAAGTCTGGGATTGTGATGCCTCCCATTTTGGCTTTCTTTTTCAATATTACTTTGGCTATTTGGGGTTTTTTGTGGTTCCATATGAATTTTAAGATAGTTTGTTCTAGCTTGAGAAGAATGCTGGTGCAGCTTTGATTGGGATTGCATTGAATGTGTAGATTGCTTTGGGTAATAATGACATTTTAATAATGTTTATTCTTCTAATCCATGAGCATGGAATGTTTTTCCATTTCTTTGTGTCTTCTTCAATTTCCTTCATAAGTCTTCTATAGTTTTCAGCATACAGTCTTTTACATCTTTGGTTAGGTTTATTGCTAGTATTTTATGATTTTTCGTGCAATCATGAATGGGATTCATTTCTTGATTTCTCTTTCTGTTGCTTCATTTTTGGTGTATAAGAATGCAGCTGATATCTGTACATTTATTTTGTAGCCTGCAACTTTACTTAATTCATGGATTAGTTCTAGAAGGCTTCTGGTGGAGTCGAACGGGTTTACCATGAAGAGTATCATGTCATCTGTGAAAAGTGAAAGTTTGACTTCTTCTTTGCCAATTCTGATGCATTTTATTTCCTTTTGTTGTCTTCAGGGTTGCAAATTTAAGCCCCACTTTGGGCATAGAGATTACTTAAAAATAAAATCTTTAAAACAGTTATGTTGGTTCTGTGGTCTCTAACCCTCAGTGAAGCTTAGTGTTTGATCACTTCCTGAGCTAGTGATTTAAAAAAGACAAAAATCTCAGGATGCCTGGGTGGCTCAGTTGGTTAAGTGGCTGACTTCTGCTCAGGTCATGATCTAGTGCTCTGTGAGTTCGAGCCCTGCAGCAGGCTCTGTGCTGATAGCTCAGAACCTGGAGCCTGCTTCAGATTCTGTGTCTCTCTTTCTCTCTGCCCCTTCCCAACTCGCACTCTGTCTCAAAAATAAACATTAAAAATTTTTTTGAAAAATACAAAATTGTGCTGCAAGAAACAGATCGGCCTACTGTGGTTTAAAAACACAAAGGTTTCTTCTCTGATAAAGAAGACCAGGGAGGTAGGAAAGCCACAGCAAGCATTGTAACTTTATGAAGAAACTTTATGAAGACGTTCCCTTGTGTGTGACCGCTCACCTCAAAATTACCTCCTAATTCAACATGGCTGCTAGGATGCCAACCATTATATCTACATTCCAGGAGCAAGAGTAAATAGAAAAAGGAGGGCTCATCTCTTGACTAGAAAGTGTTCTTTAGAAGAAAACTTTGCCACCCCGAATAAAATTGGGGTCCTGTTACTAAGGAGAAAGGGGACCAACCAGCAGGCTCTGTCACAGGCAGAGATCTCTGCCAGATTCCTTAGCTAAACATCACTTCCTCAGCCCAGCACAGCTTTCTCCCAAATACCAGGCCTGGTGGGTGAGGGCCAGGAATCTAAACAAACCTCTCTGTTTTCCAGCACCTTAAAACTATGAGATGAACCTGGGCAGGGAGGCATGACTTCCTGATTGAGGATCTGGAGGACTATTTTCATTTCTTTTTTTTTTTTAATAGTTTATTGTCACATTGGTTTCCATACAACACCCAGTGCTCTTCCCCTCAAGTGCCCTCCTCCATCACCACCACCTATTTTCCCCCCTCCCCCTTCAACCCTCAGTTCGTTTTCAGTATTCAATAGTCTCTCAAGTTTTGCATCCCTCTCTCTCCCCAACTTTCTTTCCCTCTTCCCGTCCCCCAGGTCCTCTGGAGGACTATTTTCACAGGTGAAGACAGCAAGGTTATTCTATTGTGGATGCCACTTAAAGAGATTAATATTTTTTATTTATTATAATAAAAGCACTTTCTAATTTTATTTAGAAGATAAATTAATTTCCACCTTCCAGAAAATGTCCCAACAACTGTTTTAAATAACTCTGTTCTTGTTATGAGTAAGTTCCACAGTTAGCCACAGGGAACAGAAGGGAAACATGCAAAGCTTTTCTTTATTTTTAAAATAATACCTCACCCTTGATTGTGGATTAGGTAAAATAGTCACTCTGGCAAAAGGATCTCACTTCCTGAAGCTGTTTTCATCTTTGCTGCAAAGAAACCAGAGGCTACATTTTTTACTATGGTCTTTTGTTTTAATAGTCTTAGTTCATATGACTAGTCAATCTGCCTGAAAGGATATGTGGGTTTTAAGAAATTATAAACAAAACATCCTCAAAATCTAGGCAGTTTGATAGCTTAAGTCAGTTAAAGATAGAGTTCAAACATTTTGGTTCTGGGTTCATATTTGCCATAGATCCTTGCTCACCACCAATGCGGGTTAATTTTATGTACCAACATGGCTGGGTCACAATACTCAAATATTTGGCTAAAGACCAGCCTAGATGTCAACATGCAGGTGGTTTTTTTTTTTTTTAGGTGAGATTAATATTAAAATCAATAAACTTCAAGTAAAGCATATAACCCTCCATGGTGAGGGTGGGCCTCACCCAATCAGTTGAGGGCCTTAAGAGAAAAAGACCAAGGTGGCCTGAGAAAGAATGAATTTGACCTCGAGAGTGCCTTCAGAGTCACATCTGTGACAGCAACTCTGCCCCAGCCTCTAGCCTACCAGCCTACTGGCCTTCCTTGCAGATTTCAGACTTGTCAACCTCCATAAGTATGTGAGCCAATTTCTTAAAGTCTCTCAATAGATCGATCGATCTCTCTCTCTCTTTCTCTCTCTCTCTCTCTCACACACACACACACACACACACACACACACACACCCTATTGGTTCTTTTTCTCTAGAGAACCCTGACTAATACACCATACCATCTTTTGGCTCATGGTTATTTGCAAATAAGCCCATTTTTGCTGCTTCTCATTTCTGCAATGCATTTATTCAAAGCTGACGAATAAAGACGGTGATCTAGATGGGTAAGGAGTATGAATTCTGGTGTGAGATTGAGTTGGAATCACAGTAGCAAGGTTGTATTTCCCAGATAACCCTTTCATCTCTCTGAGCCTTGGTGTCCACATCTGTAAAATGGGTAATGATGCTGGTTTGAGGATTAAATGATGATGATAGTAAAAACACCAAAAATACCTACTTTTTCAGAGCACATACTAGGTACCATGTGAACACGGATTCTCTTTTCCTTCCCACATAGCCTTGGGAGGTAGATATGAGGAAATGGGTTCACAGAGGTTAAGGAGCTTGTCCAAGTTCACACAGTCAGCAAATGTTAACACAGAATCATAACCGGCCCCATGCTATCTCCATGTGAAGACTCCTAGTTTATGCCCGGCACGGGGCAAAGGTGCAAGATTAATTTCCTTCCATTTTCTTTCTCCAATGACTATTGTCTAATTACTCTGACATTTCTGCTAATGTCATAACCAGTGAAGCAAAGTGTTTTACCGTTCAGTTCATTGCTATTGTGCAGTTGGGAATGCGCCCCAAGGTGATTCATTCAGCGACTTCCTTACCAGGAATGAAATCTGAAAGCAGAGTCTGCCTGTTGCCCCATGGCATCTGGGGTTGCCTTAGTAACCGCCAGTCGTCAGTTAGGGGAGAGCGGTGACCAGGGGACACAAGCCACTGCCTATTCTGCTTAATTCATCCCTGGAGCCGATCACAAGCTGGTGCCTTTGAATGCTGACCTCACTGCCTCTGCTTTTCCGGTGTAACTTACAAGCGAGAAGGAAGAGTGGAGGGTGGTCTGAATCTTCTCTCCTAGCTTGGTGTTGCCCAGAGAGCAAGCTGCCTTTCCTCCTTTGGTTATCTTGCTGTAGAACCATGGGCAATGGCCGAAGAACCACCCTCTCTGTTTCTTCTCTCTCCTCTTTGGAAATCACTAAGGAGGTCTATTCCATTAGCATGAAGAGCGCATTTATGCATTTTAAAGTGGTTCTTTGGCAAACTGGAGAGGTGTTCTATGACAGGCCACAGACATTGTGTCTGCAGCTACTCATAAGAATAATAGGCCTTCCTACAATATCGATACACCCAAATGTAACATCATCCCCTTGAAAATTCATTTCATGCGAGGGTGCTGATGTTGGTACCAAGTTACTCTACAATTCTAGGGGGAGAGGTTTTGAGAATCCTCTGTACTTGGCATAGCACCTGTTATATTCATGCTTGGATTTTCATCAACTTAAATAATTTAAAGTTCAAGAATATTCTATAAAGACTGGTTTCATTCCAGCTGACTACTTCAGGGCTTCCAATATAAATGCTAATGCAGGAACCATTATTTTTGTTATTAAGCTATTGCTATAAAGCATGTTTTTAAAAAAACAATTTAAAAATTTAGGACTCGTATAATGCATCTTCATGGTCTGATGCAATGAACCATGCTTGTCATCTGTTGTGGTTTTTGTTTTTTATTTTTTGTTATTTTAGAGAGAGAGACAGAGACAGAGAAGGGTAGGGGGAGAGGGAAAGAGTCTTAAGCAGGCTGGACACTCAGTGCAGACCTAACATAGGGCTCAATACCATGACCCTGGGGTCATGACCTGAGCCAAAATCAAGAGTGAGATGCTCAACTGACTGAGCTACCCAGGTGCCCCAGGATGGGCATCTGTTACAACTATATCTATAAACACAATATATGGCATAGACACAAAGTCACAAAGGTTGGGGCTCCAATTCTTTCCTGCTTCCTCACCCTTCATTCTTCCCCAATGATGCCAAACTCGTTCCTGGTCTGCAAAACAGCATCGTTTTCCATGCCTTGCTTGTGCTATCTCCTTGGTCTACAATGACCTCCTATCCTTCATCCTTCTTCTCCCACTACACTTCACAAATTCCTGCTCCTTCCTTTACACCCAGAACGTATGTCATCAGGAAGCCTTTCCTGATTTTCCCACACTACTTCCTTGAAGGTTAATATCTATTTATTTCTTTTAACTCTCCAATTTCCAAATATATTTATAGTTATATCTATATTTTTAAGTATAGTTAACTCTAAACTATCTTATCTAATAGTCCTGGAAGGTATGTAGAGGTTTTTTTTTTTTTTTAACTTTTTTTTGATGTTTTTTATTTATTTTTAATACAGAGAGAGATAGAGCATGAGAGGGGGAGGGGCAGAGAGCAAACGAGACACAGAACCGGAAGCAGGCTCCAGGCTCTGAGCTAGCTGTCAGCCCAGAGCCTGACAAGGGGCTCGAACCCGAGAATGTGAGATCTGACCTGAGCCGAAGTCGAAGGCTTAACTGACTGAGCCACCCAGGCGCCCCTGTAAAGGTCTTGAATGAAATCCGCACTTCTTGCAATTAGGAAGGAAGAGAGGACTAATTTCTTGCAACGAAGAGGGAAGAGATGACTGTTAACAGTTTGATCCAATGCCATATGGACAAAACTACGTCTTCCAGGGTTCTGCTTCTCCCTCAGTAGCAAGACTAATACAGACTCCTTGAAGAGAATTTGGAAAGGGCTGGAAAACAGAGGGGAAAAAATTATCCTTGAGCCAGTTATCCAGGGGTAACCTTTATTGACACTATGTGAATATCTGTGTTTTGTTCTGAATGTATGTCTGTATACATTTTATTTCTTTTTTTTAAATTTTCTAAATGTTTTTAATTTATTTTTGAGAGACAGAGGGAGACAGCATGAGCAGGGGAGGATCAGAGAGAGAGGGAGACACAGATTCTGAAACAGGCTCCAGGCTCTGAGCTAGCTGTCAGCACAGAGCCCGATGCGGGGCTTGAACCCACGAACTGTGAGATCATGACCTGAGCTGAAGCCGGACGCTTAACTGACTGAGCCACCCAGGAGCCCCTACATACATTTTGTTCCTGAGGCCACCTCAGCCAGACTCATTGGCCCTTGCCTTTTCTTAGTAAAGTTTTTATTGCAATGTCACATGTATACAGGGAAATTCACACATGACTCAAGCGTACAACTTGATGAGTTTCTACAAAATAAAACACACCCATGCAACCAGCACCTGAAGCAAAAACAGTATTTTACCAATGCTCCTAGAAGCTCCCCTTGGACCTTATTCTAGTTATTACTGCTCCCCTGAAGGCAACCGTCATGCCTACTTCTCACACTAGATTATGTTTTGCCTGTTTTGGACCTTTACATAAATGTAAGCATCCAGTATGCCCTTTTCTGGATGCTGCACTTCTTTCACCCAATAGTACGTTTATGAGATTCACTTATGGCTCTCCTGGTAGTTGTAAAGAGTTTGTTCTCAGGTAGCATTGGATTTTATGAATATACTACAATGTGTTAATCCACTGTACTATCGATAGGCATTTGAGTTGTTTCCAACTTTTGACTATTGTAAATAGTGTTATTGTGAATATTCTTGACCATGTTTTTAGTGCACATACGCATGTATTTTTGTTGGCTTTATGCCTACGAGTAACATTGCTGAGTTACAGAATATGTGTATATTCAGTTTTTAGTAGAATCTGCCAAATAATTTTCCACAGTGGTTGTGCCAGTTTACATTACCAAGAGAATTCCACCTTCTCCACAGCCTTTCCAGCGCTTAATATTTCTTATCTTTTTAACAATGCAGGTGAGATGTATTTTGTCACAGTGCAACTTGCATAGTGTCTTCTCTTATATGTATTGAACAATTGATTGTTTTCATTTGTGAATATCTGTCCAAATCTTTTCCCCCTTTCCTATTGGATTACCTGCTTGTTGGTTTACTAGTCATTTGCAGGATATAAGTATATCAAATATTTTCTCCCTCTATGTGACCTGCCTTTTCACTCTCTTAATGGTATCTGTTAATGAACCAAAAGTTCACAATTTTAATAAAACCTAATTCATCTGGGGTTTTTTTTATGGTTAGTATTTTTGTGTCATGTTTATAAAGTGCTAGTTTTCCCCAAGGCCATGATGACATCTTATGTTTTCTTCTAAGATTATTAGTGTTTTACCTTTCATATTTAGATCTATAACCCAACTTAAATGACTTTTATATATGGTGTGAGGTAGGAGCCAACATTCATTATTTCCACATGAATGTTTAGTTG